>QXVZ01029190.1:3943-15675 GCA_008931825.1 Phallusia fumigata
ATCGTTATAGTTAATTCTGTCCTGTGATTGGTCAGCGTATATGTTTCGATTTTAGGAAGTTAAACGTTTTTTCGTTTATAAACGGTTAATAACGAACAGACTCGTAAACGAATATCTGAAAAAAAGTTTTTGCAAAACACAGGTAACTAGTTTTGTTATGGTGTACTTCTGTTTTTCACGGTGGTTGTATAGCTTTTTAAATACCTTTATTCAGTGGCTCTAAACGTTCTACCAAAAGATATGAATGGACTGTATTTGTACTGCCCTTTTTTGTTTAAAAAACGTTGCAACGGTGTGATCAAGTTACTTACCAGCACACCAGACTTCCTGAGGTTCACGGAATCAAACTCGGCGGGGTCATTTTTTGATGTTTGTCCGTCAGTAATAATAATAATCACGTTTTTCGCATGAAGTCTGTCGCCCGTCGTTGCGTTAAATATCACATCTCTGGCGTGACGTAATGCACGTCCCGTGTAGGTAACTGCAACGACACGGTTTCGAAGAGTTAAACCCCCGCGTGACACTGTTAACAATGTTTGTAAGCTGAATACCACGAAATTTAGCACTATTACTTCGTTGCCATATAACTGGCGAACGCGTAGTATGAGTTGCGAGAATTATCGATGTCGTTATTTGCTGTACGTACATGACGGGTTGTATTTCATCTTTCCGACCTCTTCCAAAAGTCCTTCTCTGTCCTCAGAGAATTGATTGAGAAGGATTTGAGATTTTTTGTTTGGCCTCATGCCAAAACTGAACACAGCAAACTGGGTCGCATCTGGCGACACCTCGAATGTCCTGTGATAGTAGCTTTGCGTAAAAAACGTACATACAGTAATATTGGAGAGTTATTTTAAACACGTTTGCTACTGTTTGATCTGGATTTGGAACTTATAGACTCTAAACTAGTCTTTTTTTTCAAACACGCACTATTATAACTTAAGGTAGGGTGCAAACATTTTCTTACTTAATAATGCTTTGAACAAAATTGATCATGATTGGCCAATTGGATCTTCTCACCGATAAAGATGAATCCAATATAATGCAGGCATCCATTAGCGCGTGCGGTGGGCACGATCCTTCGGAAATCGGTATTTGGTTTAATTTAAAGTTATGTTTTATGAAGCGTTTAACAAAGACAGATTCGAAACTTTAAAAACGATGTTTATTCTATGTCTTTACCATCGAGGAAATGGTCGTTTTGTTTAACTTGGATACTAGCAATTTGGTAAAGGCGTTGTCGCAATTATGAGCGTGTATTCAAAACTAATATTACGGTGTTGAAGGTTGCTATGACTCACAGCTAAACCATTCTTACAAAACTACACTATAAAATGCCACTGTTTTTTTTCAATTTTTAAATTATTAGTATGTATTCAGAATTAGTATTATAATGCTCAAGGTTACTATGGCTCACAGCTAAACCGTTCTTACAAAACCTTGCCATAAAAAGGTCCGTGTTTTTTAGTTTCAGTCAACATGTAAAAGCACTTACGCGCACAGCACGGTTTCGGCTTATCCCATTGCGGCAAAGGATCTCTTTGTCTTTCGCACGTAAGTGTGTCGCTTTGGCGCGGATAAATCTCATATTCCTCGTTTAAGCAGTGAAAATTGCATTTCGACCCAAGATAGAATTCATCAGTGCACTCGAACTCGCCAAGGTTAATACTTGGCACAGCGTCACACAGCTTTGCTGCCGGGGAGGAAAAAAGTAAAATAATTCAATTTACATGAAACTTTTCGAAATGCTTAACTCACGTAGACATCGAGGAATGTCGCCGTTCCAATCTGCTAAGTTTCCTCTTTTTTGGCACGTGACCGTCTCGGGACCAGCCATGTCATACCCTTGATATCCAAAAAGTAAATTGACTAGTTCTGTATCGTCTTTCAGTCGGTTGCAGAACTATACTCTTTAGTGTTTTATTGGGATGTTTATTTCGGCCCCGCACGCATTTGCAGTTTTTTTGGTACAAATGATATCCTACCATTTCCTTTGTTATGACTGTTTTCTTTTGATCCTACAGCTGGTTAACACCTTCTTATTTTCTGGATACGTTTTAAACATTTTGTTTGTCTGGGCATTTTGTTTGAGGGATGTTTTTTCGAACCATGATTGTCTTATCACCTTCGTCGCATTGGTAGTAGCAGCGGGCTCCCACTTCTGTGGTGGTTTTTCGAAAGTCACACGTTCGTTCACCGTTCTTAGGTTGCTGGAGGTAGGGGCACTGCAGCTCAACCGGTCCTGGAAGTCAATCAGCAAATTGTAATATTTTACAACCGATAACTATGTTGCGGTTTTTACTCTCCTTGTGAATTAATACTATTGAGCTATATTTAAATGCCAACCAGCGCCCTCGGCAATCTACCAACACTTATTTGTGGACATGTAAAATATAGTCTTAGCAAGCCAACTTGCACCTCGACAGTACACCGCTGGCCCGTTGCAAAAACTTGTCGAACAGCAACATCTGCACACTGAGCTTGGGGATCGCGTGTTACATTGTGATGGGAACCAGGCTGGCCTTGGATTCTGCATTAAAAAGCACACAGGAAATTATGTCAACCTTAAAACGTTGCAAACAATAGAAACACAGGCACAGTATGCACCACATGTGATGCTCACGGACAGAAATTCCGAATGATGCTAAAAGCACTTGGCGCAGCACTAATTAATTTCCAGTGTTTGGTGTTTACATGAATGAGAAATCATAAAGCGCGCGATTGTGTGATTGTATCGCCGCTATCTTGTTCTGATGCAGAGCCTACAAAGCCAGTGCGTAAAGTTTGCGGTTATGTTACACTCAAAATGACATTTAAAGCTTCGCTTGAATTCGGCTTAGCGAGAAATAATTTACAACGATTCTAGTAAACGCATAGCCTGCAAGCTTATTTACCGCAAAGTATGTTTGTCTTCAGAAGTTATTCACACATGGCATTAATTTAAAAAGTGGCATAAGTGACATAATTTGAAAAACTCATTTCTGTTTGAACATCGTCCAGGGAAAAATGGACCGAGCGTTTTATTTATTGAAGTGACAATTATTCTGTTTATTCGGTTAGAAAAGTTACTGTGGAGCCTGTATCAAATTAAGAAACAAGTTATATTCCAGGGGTCTACAACCTGTACTAATTTTTGAGGCCGCGCAAAATTTTTGTTAAAATATCTGCTATGAAAAAGTCACGTGGCAGCGTAACAGGAACAATAAGAACGAGGGAGTCATTCAAAAATTTGACATTTCGTTAGGCCTTCAGGCACAAGTAAATGTGATATTATCAGATGATAAATCAATAAGAGGTTTATGATGTGTAATCCACATAAAGATAACTTGAAAAAGAGGTGGTGCACCCTTGCTATTGCATTTATATTGCTTTGTACCTGAAAAAAGTTGTTTCCGCATGCGACTGCCTGCTTGCACGTTTTGGTGATAAATCTTCGATAACCGCTTCTCCTCACTGTGTTCTGGCAGGCTTGCTGCAAAACACAAAGCCAGGCAATTGCGCACAGGTTTAATTGTTATTTAATGACTTTGGATGGCTAGGTGAGTTCCAGTGCACGTTTTATAGTTAATTTGACCTCGTTTCACAACGGTTATTGCACGTAGCGAATGGCCAAGTTTGGTTTGCAAAGGAAATTGCTAACTTGTTAAGTAACTCCCTTTTTTATCCTTGTTTGGTCTTAGTATTACTGGTTATGTAACTAAATCGTGTTTCCACTAAGAAAATTTAAGTTCTGAATGTCTTGCACGTTGCTGCGGTTTCGCGTTAGTCATTTTAATTTTACTAAAATTCGTGGTCCACATGTGCCAGGTATTTAATTTGGGTAACGAACTCATAGCCAGGGCGTGATTGCAACAAATACTGTCCACGTGTTTTCGGTTAAATTTTTGAAATCTTATCCCAATACGCTTGGAATTAAAAAGGGGTAAATAAAATGACCAGTTTTTATGATATCAATGGTTTTCTATCTAGAAAAAAAATTAGATACAGTAAAATCACGAAGTTGCGTCATACCTCATTTATGGCGCATTTCTTTATTCTTCCGAACATAACACAATGTCTATTGGTTGGCTGGTTTTCGCAAACGAAGCAATTGATACCTGAAAAACACCAGCTTGAGAAATATGCATACACACGCATGCGAATAAAATCGCACAGTTTTGCCCTGCAGACATGTTAAAAAAATCTTTCCAACTTAATTGTCCTATTTTTAGGCACTACTTTTTCGCAAAAAATACATGCTGCATAATTGTTAACCGTTTTTTTTTTAAAAAACTAACCCAAAGAAACTTGGGTTAAAGTTGGTGAGGTAACAAAATATTCATGACCCCTCTTGTACTTTAAGTATGAATACCCTTTACCGTTTATGGCGACCTATCTTGTCGTTGCGTTAAAAATCTTTTGCAGCAACATCACACTTTAACATGCTAGAAAGTATATGCAAGCGTATAACAACACTCACCTACAGTGCCACGTGTCACCCATGCTAAACTTAGTAAAACTACTAGACTCTTCATCATGAAAATACTTCTTGTGATATTTCTCGCTGTCGGATACTTCTCTAACCCAGAAGGCTTGTCAGAAGTCCATGTTGACCAGAAGATGTTGTAGCTCGTATTTAAGCGACCCGCGCGGGCGGCGGCGCATGATCGGCGGAATGACGCCAAATTTTCTTGATATCGTTTTTACCATTTGTCATGACGTTATTGCTTAGTTCTGCTGCTTCCCTTATCTTCGCACCGTAAGATTTTTAAACGAGGTCTTTTCTTATCATTACGTTTCGCAATGATGTTTGTAATTGGACATGTCATAATTTAAAAGCATGTTTTAGTATCGTTTATATGCAATTGCAGGACAATTAAGCTATAGCTGTGTTGTTCTTTAGTTTTAAGTTCGATGCCAAAAACATCAAGCTTTCCGCCTAATAGCAACAAAACGAAGTTGGCAAGACAACGTGGTTTCGGAAATACGATAGCAACATTATAATAGCATATTTTTACCATAATTAAGTTGGAGTTATATTGCCGCGTAAAGCAGACACGAAATGTGTATGCACGAGTTGGCAATGTTAATCGGTCGATTTACATTTGCGTGACAGTTGTAATTATGCAGTTAAACATCAAAAAATGGTTCATTAAGCAGGTCGTTCAAACAGGCAATGAGGCGAAGCATGTCAATCGATTTTCAGCCATCCCATTGACCCTGCCAATGGACGTGACTTAGGAAAACCGCTACTGACGTTTTTAGGAAAAATCTCTACACTTTTGCTGCTACCTCCAAAGCTTTTTAAAGAGAATAACTAACCAGCTTTTGAGGTTTGTACACCTCGACCAAGTGCCTTCACTCATTTTGACAAATAATCTGACCACTGTTTCTCTGTGTCCCTGACCATAGTCTCTGTAACTCAGCAGCGCTTCAAGCGTATATTTGAGAAAACAAGGTCCAAAGAGCGTATGGCAAGCGTTTATGCCAGTAATTTGTACCCAAAGTTACTTTGATGCAAAAGTAACAACGGAACAAGTGGTGCACTTAATATTCATTATTTGTAATTTTCTTTCTGGTTGGGGTTAGTCTCACGTTGGGAATCATTGCACCGCTATATAACTGATATATGTGTATAATGGACACGTTAAGTATGGCTAAGCAATTTCAATATAAACTAAATGTCAAAACCAGAATGTTTGTGTTCAGAAAGGTAGCGATGCTTCCAATTCTCTGGAAACCGCATAAATGTCGTGTGGTCATTTTTTTAGGGAAAGTTGTTACCAGGATGTTGTTTGGTGTGAAAACCTTTTTATTGGAAGTGTAGACTGTTTAAATGCCTACTGAATTGTTTGTTTTCTATTACATTACAGCAAATTTGTTGTGTTTTTTTGTGGGTCTGTTGAAGACATTTCCTCCTACTATCCATGCTACATTTATCGCCTTTTTTGTTTAACCTAAACGTCNAGCATATTTTTACCATAATTAAGTTGGAGTTATATCGCCGCGTAAAGCAGACACGAAATGTGTATGCACGAGTTGGCAATGTTAATCGGTCGATTTACATTTGCGTGACAATTGTAATTATGCCGTTAAACATCAAAAAATGGTTCATTAAGCAGGTCGTTCAAACAGGCAATGAGGCAAAGCATGTCGGTCGATTTTCAGCCATCCCATTGACCCTGCCAATGGACGTGACGCAGGAAAACCGCTACTAACGTTTTTAGGAAAACCGCTACACTTTTGCTGCTACCTCCAAAGCTTTTTAAAGAGAATAACTAACCAGCTTTTGAGGTTTGTACACCTCGACCGAGTGCCTTTACTCATTTTGACAAATAATCTGACCACTGTTTCTCTTTATGTCCCTGACCATAGTCTCTGTAACTCAGCAGCGCTTCAAGTGTATATTTGAGAAAACAAGGTCCAAAGAGCGTATGGCAAGCGTTTAGGCCAGTAATTTGTACCCAAAGTTACTTTGATGCAAAAGTAACAACGGAACAAGTGGTGCACCTAATATTCATTATTTGTAATTTTCTCTCTGGTTGGGGTTAGTCTCACGTTGGGAATCTTTGCACCGCTATATATCTGATATATGTGTATAATGGACACGTTAAGTAGGGCTAAGCAATTTCAATATAAACTGAATGTCAAAACCAGAATGTTTGTGTTCAGAAAGGTAGCGATGCTTCCAATTCTCTGGAAACCGCATGAATGTCGTGTGGTCTATTTTTTAGGGATAGTTGTTACCAGCTAATTTGTTACCAGGATGTTGTTTGTTGTGAAGAACTTTTTATTGGAAGTGTAGACTGTTTAAATGCCTACAGAATTGTTTGTTTTCTACTACATTACAGCAAATTTGTTGTGTTTTTTGTGGGTCTGTTGAAGACATTTCCTCCTGCTGTTCATGCTATATTTATCGCCTTTTTTGTTTAACCTAAACGTCATACAGTATCAAGCCTTCGTTAATTTCAACATATAGATTTTATTTGATTGAAACAACACCGACATCGAACAAATGCTAATCAGTTTTGGCAAGACGCGATTTCATTGTCTAGGTAGATATGTACACAAACAACAAAGCAGCTACCTCCGCATGAGCATTCTTAACACCTCGTTAAGGAAAACACCACGGGACGACGAGGCGTGTACAAAAGACACTGAACGTTGCACATAACTTAGAACGGACTTTATGCTTTGGCGGTGAATACATTTACACCTCAATATTATTAGTACGTTACGACTGAGACTTTATCGATGATTATCTTTAACCGGTGAGAGTGGCTTCATCGTGCTCGTGAGCGTCAAAGCACGGGTCACCACAAATCTGTGTGGCCAGCTGAGATGAAAGAGACTCGCCAAGATCGGCGAAACTGCCCTCAGCGATGAGAAGTCGGCTCGGGTCACCAGCAATCTGGTTCAACTGGTTTTCATCGAGGGCGCCCACTGGTGGCTGGATTCCAAGAGCATAAGTCTGCAAAAAATCAGTGTCGTATTAGTGTCCGCATTTCGATTACTAATTTACTTTTTATGAAAGCAATCTTACCAAAACACCATTGGCACGAAGTTCGTTTGAAATACCATCGACGTCATCCTGGGATCGGCCGTCAGTGATGACAAGGGCAACGTTCTTAACGCCGGGTCTGTCTCCATTTGCTTCGGTGAAGATTACGTCACGAGTGTAGTTGAGCGCGTTTCCAGTACGTGTACCTGTGTAAAAGGATTTGGGTTGTATATCATACGCAGACAGCTTTTTGCATCATTTGCTGTCCCTGCTTACCAGATCCATCGTAAGGGATTTCGCCAAATTTAGTGATGAAGTCCTCAATGTTGTCGAAGTCGCTAAGGAGAATCTGAGAGGAGGTGTCTACAGCCCTGTTGTATCTGAACACGGCCAGTCTAGCGGAGTCCGGAGCAAGAATGTATCTCCTGTAAAATGTAAATTGTGTGTTGGATAAGCGTTCGTCCAATCCAAGGCTCAAAATACCACCCTTAATTTTATCTGGTAAAATCACTTGTCTGTTTAGGTTATGAAACTAAAATTGTAAATCGGTCACTTTTGATCAACATGGGTATGTTTGCATTGCAACTTACGCGAGGACAGTCCTGACGAAGTCTTGCATGATTGGCCAGTTATCGATTCCAATGGATGATGACGAATCAAGGATGAACACGGCATCCATCAAAGCATATGGAGGACAGTCTCCTGCAGACGAACATGAACGCGATGACTTGCCGTGCGCAATTAAGGGCCAAAATTCTAGAAAGTGCTCGTGGAGCACAAGCTAAAACTTTTTGCTTCAAATCATTTGCAGTCTTGTATTTGAAAGTTTTTCTTGAAAGCATCATAAGTCTTTATCACAAGGTGAACTATGACTTACTTGCGCAGCACGGTTTGGGCACAGTCCATGCGGTATCGTTAAGGCAAGTATTCTGATCGCGGCCTGGTGGGTAGATGGCGTATCCTTCTCCTGTGCACTCGAAGGTACAGGTCGATGTGGCAAAGTTGTCATTGGAGCAAGAGTAGTTTCCGTGAAGAAGGGTTCCTTGGTCGGCGCATTCGTTGGCTGGAAAGAGGGAGCGATATTTTAGTGGCTTGACATTATCTTGCTCAAATTTTAATACTATTATTGCAAAATTAACCAAATGTAGTACCAGCGTTATAAAACTGTGTTGTGCCCTAAAGTTTGGAGTTTAATTTGTGTCGAATTAAAAGTTTCTACGTTTAACAAACAACATAATGACTGACAGCTTGTGCTATTTACAGTTTTGCTTTTTCAAAACTCTCTAAATACTTACGTTGGCAAATTGGTGCGGGGTTGTCCCAGATGAGATTGCCTTCATTTGGCTCAATGCAGTTGGTGTAAAGAGGCCCAACACGTGTGTGGAATGGATCGCAACCGAACTCGCATTCGGAACCGAGGAAGTTGCCGTCAGTACAGACTCGGAAGCCATTCTGTGGTGCCGCTGGTGGAGTGCCGCAAGTTTTACCTGCGTTTCACGAAATATGTGTTAGCGACTTGTCACTTTGCTCATGTGGGACATAAGGTGACATGCGCATGCTGTAGACTATTGCAAGGGAGAAGAAATGTAAAAGTTGAACCAATGTTTGCTCGTCGACTCGGCGAGCGGGTAAGAATACAGAAAAATTTTGGAAGGTAAAATTTTTCAGCTGCTATATCATGCGTGATATAGAAATAGAAACCTGCAAGAAAATGATGTAAAGCTTGCGTGCCGTGGTGAGCGTAGACGCTGAAAAGGGAATGCTAAGAAGTGTATTGAAGTAACAGATCAAAAGTTAAAGATCCAACGCAAAATTGGCTGGGTTCAGCTTGCAAGCGGTTCGCTTGCAGAGGTGAAAGCAAATGAAAAGGCCAAGCACTTTTCAAGAGTTCCTGTGATAAAAATGAGGCTGTAGAGCTACATGCTATTCAGCAAGGAGGAAAAACTGTAAGCAGATTTCGAAGGAAGTTTGGAGAGAAATATCATGCGTTTCATGCCAATGTTCTTCGTCAATAGGCAAAGAATAAAGGCCATCCAAGAAGCAGTTGATTTGTTTGCCAGAGCAAAGCGGCCTTCTTACGTTCGCAAACGGCGGGCGGTTGGCTCCAAGCACCAACAGTGTCGCCGTTTCCGTCATCCTGGCAAGTTGTAGAGGGGCTGCCGGCCAGCGTATAGCCTTCGTCGCAAGTAAAGGTACACACGCTGTTTATACTATTGCCTGCATCACAGTTAACCAAGCCGTTGAGGGGATTGGTCTGCTCTGGCTGGCACACGATCGCTACAGGAGAGGAAGAACATGGTGTTTACTGCCTGGGCCTTCCCACAAACGCAAGCCCAGCGAAAACCTACGTTCACAGGTAGGCGTCGGATCGCTCCAAATTCCTTCAGCATCGCCGTTTCCATCATCCAAGCAAGTGACTACAGGGGAACCAATCAGGGCGAAGCCAGCGTCGCAAGTGAACGTACAATCGGCATCGACAACGTTGCCATTGGGACAGTCAACTAAGCCGTCTGTGGGACTGTTCAGTGTCGGAACACATACAATTGCTGTGTTGAAAGATTGGGAGTTTAGTCTGGCTATCATTGCACCTGGGAATCGTCTGTAAACGTCTAGATAACCTACGTTCACAAACGGGAGCGGGATCGGTCCACACGCCATCTGCGTCGTTGTCGTTATCATCCAAGCACGTGACCGAGCTTGCGCCAATAAGAGCGTAGCCAGGGTCGCACTCAAACGTGCAAACGCTGGTAGCTGCGTTCGCAAGGGTACAACCCACTGTACCGAATTCTGGGTTTTGTTGCACGGTGCAGACAACGGCTAGAAGGAAGAAACGTTTTATGAAACATGTTTCGATTGAACTAAACATGCCAGATCATCTCAAAAAAGAAACCCTTAATGAAAAAGCCATCAATAGTTTACAGGTCTAGAAACGTCATCAATGAAACGTACGGTTGCAAACCGGTGGGGGGTCGGACCAGACACCCACAGCATCGCCATTGCCATCATCAAGACAGGTAAGCTGTGGTGCTCCGCTAATGTCGAAGTTGGCGTCGCAAACGTAAGAGCACACACTGCCCATGAAATCGTCGTTTGTGCACGAAACCGTGCCGGAGGGAATATCCGACAGTGCACCGCAACGAATAGCTGCACAAAGACGTTGTGGCGATAAACAAAAAGGTTTTCACCTGTAACCCTCCTTTTGTGCAGCTTAGTCAAACCATTGCCAGGATGTTTGACTTGAGCTTGCAACGAGAGCTGCGGTAAGGGTGGTGTACACCTGAAACTACATTTTTACGCATGCAACTCTAATTTAGGAATCCAATCAGACGTTGTCCCCTTCACTACCGGCACGAGTCTTAGCTACTACGAGAAAAGAGATACCACCCCTACACATATGATGATGATGTCGTCATGCCATGAATTACTTACGTTCGCAGACCGGTGCCGGTGTGCTCCAGACACCCAAAGCATCACCGTTGCCATCGTCCAAACAGGTCGAGCGAGGAGCTCCTGCCATACTGTAACCCTCGTTACAGGTGAAGTCACAGTCGCTGGTCTCGCGGTTATCGTTGCTGCAGCTCACAGCGCCGTTGAGCGGGTCGACATGAGGAGGTTGGCAGACAATCGCTGTAGTTTAAACCAAAAATACAACTTTGCTTGAGTGCAAAAAGAACAAATAAAGACAGACAATGCATCTACGCAAGTTTGTCCAAAAAAAGACCAGAAGCAAGTTGAGGCGCCTTACGTTGGCAGATCGGGGCCGGTGCGGACCAGATGCCCTGGGTGTCGCCGTTTCCATCATCCAGACAAGTTGGTGCGGGCTCCCCGATAAGAGCAAAGGTTGGGTCGCATGTAAAGGTACACACACTGGTCGCGAAGTTGTCGTTTGAGCAGGACAAAGCACCATTTGCTGGGGAGTCCATAGGTGGCTCACAGACGATCGCTGTGCGCGAAAGTTTACACGGTTAGAAAATGCAAAGTGTTTGAATTACTATGAGCGAGTTGTAACACTAACGTTGGCATGTTGGTGCCGGTGATGTCCAGATGCCGAAAACGTCACCGTTTCCGTCATCAATGCAAGTTGAAACCGGTGTGCCGATAAGAGCATAGTTGGCATCACAAGTAAATGCACAATCGCTGGCTTCGTTGTTACCGTCATTGCAATTGACCTGACCGTTGGCGGGTGCACTGTGTGGTGGTGGGCAAGTGATACCTGTATAATTTTGTTGTAAATTCAAATTCAGGTGGAACT
>QXVZ01029192.1:0-26176 GCA_008931825.1 Phallusia fumigata
TTCAAAAAAACACTTCTGTCGGGAAGCCTCCTTCCTTTTTTAACATTGCCGTTGCGTAAACAAGAAGTTTGGCTTTTTCCATTCACAGAGCGCAGGTTTTCGGCTGATGTTGGGACGGAACCGCAATCGTACGTATTTCGAAAGTCGCGACTTGCTGGGCAGTGTCGCCGCAAAATCGAAAACGACGACAAATCGCGTCGCCGGCACTCGTGCGCCCAATCGTCTCAGATGGCTCGCAATTACATTCGGGAATCCGCTTACGCTTTGCAATCCGGGCGCCCAGGTCTCGACTGAAAGCGCCATATGCGCGCAACGCGACGGCGCCCCCACTTGCGACCAATACTTGCGTCTCAAAATAATTACACGAAACGAACATATGTATCAACATAATCATAAATGCGAGGAGGTTCGCGCGTTTTAAGCACGTTCGATCGAACTTAAGCGACGCAATCCCGATAACGAGCAGCGTTTCGGATCGGGCAGGCCATAAGCTGCCTAAATGATGTTGAAATTAAAGTTTAAAAGCTTCATACGTATCGCAAGCGTTTCTGACACAAATTCGTATTCATTGCAAGCGGGGCGCGCTGCCAAATCGGTCACATACACGCTCGCTTTTATCAAATGAATCAGATGCTTCCGCGCAACGCAATGTGGTCCCCCGAGCGGCGTTACAACTCACCACAACTACTCCTAACGCCGTCCCCACGGGCCGTTGCCATGGCACCGGCGCTGCGTCAATGCAACAAAAGTTCCGGTGCTGGTTAGCCGGTTCGCGGGCCTTCGTAAAGCTGGTATGCCCGGGCTCTGCGGCCAGACGCCCAAATTAGCTTAAATTGCATCGCGACCTATCTATAACCAGTCACAAGGTCCTTGCGTCAGGCAAAAGGAAAATCGGACCTCGCGTGTGTTCGGGTGTTTAGGAAATGCCCAGGATTGGACGTTTCTCGCGATTGCTATAAATATTGAACAACTAAGCGCAAGTCCCGGCATCGGCCGAAAAAGGCCAACTCGTTCATCAATACTACTCAGCGCTCATTAAACTTGCATGGGTCTGGAGCGCGGCAGAAAAAAATCGACATTTGTTCCCCTACGCTTCTTGTCGTCCCTGGCCTGAACCCGCGCCTCCGACAAAAACTCTATTTCTACCAATATTACGGCGCAGCGTTTCGGTCTGATCCAATAGTTTTGTTGCTCTATGGCAAATAAAACTGTTTTCCCGAGTTTACCCTGCAATCGACCGCTGGGAAATTTTCTTGCGGACGGGCAGTACGTCAGCAAGAAGTTGGGTGTTGGTTTCGCATGTTGTTTGTCGCGATAAAATATTCATGGCCTACGCGCAAACCTAAACGAAAAGTGCAAGTCTTATCGCTTAGGGTAAATTAAACGCGTCGAGCAAAGGCCAAGTCAGCGGTCGCGCCTTATCTCGAGTGATGATGCAACGTAGGTCGAGAAAACTACGCGACGACAATTATGCTAAAATTTCCAAAAGCCGAAAAGACCCCACTCCCCCTTATTAAAACAATCCGTTTGTTGGAACTTTGCCAGGAAAAAGACAAGCGATATAAAAGAAAGCATATACCCCCGGCCAACAATGCGTCAGTGCAGTCGACAGACAAATTGGGCGGTGTGTGTGTGTGTGTTCTGATGCGCTGCCGGCCCTCAAAATCGAACAATAACAGGGCAGTAAAATGTTACAACGCAGCAGAACGGTGGACAGTGGCAGCAGCAACAGAAGCGAACAGAACGGGATAAGCCCGAGAGGCCCACGCTCGTAAACATCAAAAACGTCCTGCCGCGTTCCGAGAGAGAGAGCGCCGGGCTTCGAAAGCGCGGTTTCTTGTAGTCACCGAAAAGAAAGCGGAGTGAGGCGGTGTGAACAAGACGGTCCCAGCCACACGCTCAGTTTTAATTCGGACGCCGAGGCGGCCACAGGCGCCTTAGCGTGTGTCCTGGATATATCCCGAAATGAGGTCAAGCGGCAGGAAAAGTTGTGCCCATCAATTTTCAGTTTTGTGTGACAGGGGTTTGGCAAATTGATATTCTGCGGTCAGGCAGTATTAGTTTTGCAGCAGCTGTATTGGACATGTCACAGCAGATTATGTTTAAATAAAACTTNGCGAAATAAATGTTTTTTTAATACAGTCGCCGTCAAGGTGTTACATGCTTTAGTACAACACCCTTTTTTCCCACCCAAATTTTAAATTGTACATAAAGGAAGGCTGCCCCTGGAAAAACTCATTGAGACATTACTTAAGTTGTGCATTAAGTTAGCTGGTTACTCCCCTTCAATTTTTGACTGGCTAAGCTATTGGAGGAACTACAAAGTACATTGCTAATTTTGTTTTAGCGCAAAGGCGATTACCACAAGCTGAATCAACCAAACTATGACGAACCGAGTAGTAACAGTTCAAGTATATTTTTTCCATATGTGCAGTTCCTATGCTAATATCCTACTTGGAAAAGGACTNGTTCACACATTTTGGTGCATGGCCGCCAAAATACACAAGAGTAGAACACACAGAGATAAGATCACGTTTACCCCGCTCGCCTTTGTTGGAAACTGTGGAAGAAAAAAACTCTTTTGTCAACTCTTTGTTTTTCGAGCAAGGCCGCAAAGGAAACCGCTACGCGTCTATAAACTGGAGAAATTTTACTTGTTGTCAATCACGCCCTCGGTGCTGTCTGTTTCCAGTTTAAACTATTACAACAAATACAAATCTGCACTATAAAACCACGGGCCGTAAATTCGGTTTCAATGGGTCTAAATTTTCATTGCAGCAAACTATTGTGCACAAAGGCGCTTGTTGGCACAGACATTTCACAAAGGAAATTTAATTGCCTGAAAAGTTTAACAAAAACTCAGGCAGACTGATTAAATTTAACAGCACATCATTTTACATCAACCTCGTGCCACCTCGCGGCAAAACCGGTCCCAAAAACGTGTGAGGAGAAAACACAGCGAAGTGATTCAATGGGGCNACCCTCGCCCTCGCCAGGAAAGCCCAGGCTTAGTTTTGTTGATAAAAGCGATTTTCCGCGGCCTTGGCCGAACGTCCGAGCTTCGCTGGCCGATGATCAATGCTACAAAAAATTCCTCCTTGAGAACTGCGGCCCCTTGACGACTCACGGGAGTTGGCACGGTTTCGGACAGAAGCCGAAATGGGTATTTAGGGGAGGATTAGCACTTGAAAATCGCACACAAGTGTGGAGACACATTTGAAGACAAGGAATGCATGTCGCATATTAATTTCGTTGCACACCACATGCACAGCATTTATGGCAGTTTCGTTTTAAATTTCCCATTTTTTCAATTCAAAAAAAATTCTACAAAATAATGCTACCACTATTTGTGTTGACATACAACACCTAGTTTTTTATCGTTAGAAACATTTTGTTGTTTGTTGGCGCAATATATCTTAGGTCTTTGTGACAGCATTGCTGTGCTGTTCTATTCACAGTTCACACATTTTGGTGCATGGCCGCCAAAATACACAAGAGTAGAACACACAGAGATAAGATCACGTTTACCCCGCTCGCCTTTGTTGGAAACTGTGGAAGAAAAAAACTCTTTTGTCAACTCTTTGTTTTTCGAGAAAGGCCGCAAAGGAAACCGCTACGCGTCTATAAACTGGAGAAATTTTACTTGTTGTCAATCACGCCCTCAGTGCTGTCGGTTTCCAGTTTAAACTATTACAGTAAATACAAATCTGCACTATAAAACCACGGGTCGTAAATTCGGTTTCAATGGGTCTAAATTTTCATTGCAGCAAACTATTGTGCACTAAGGCGCTTGTTGGCACAGACATTTCACAAAGGAAATTTAATTGCCTGAAAAGTTTAACAAAACTCAGGCAGACTGATTAAATTTAACAGCACATCATTTTACATCGACCTCGTGCCACCTCGCGGCAAAACCGGTCCCAAAAACGTGTGAGGAGAAAACACAGCGAAGTGATTCAATGGGGCGACACCCTCCCTGTTGGTTTTAATTTCAGGCCGACACCGTGTGCGCCACACGCCGGGTCAATTGGGCTCCGTAACCGAATGAGCCGGGGTTGCTCATCCAGCGACCAGTGGGTCGGTCACGCCGCTTGAGACGCCAAGTGCGTAATGTGATTAGGATTCATCGACGTATTTCCAAAACACTTGCTTAACTTTTCCCCGTGTGCGGGATTTGGTTAATCATCGAGTAGCAAGGCAAAGGCAGTGGTTATAATTGTTGAAAACAGTTGGGCGCTGGTGATGAAACCATGCGTTTGTGCGGGCAAAATGTATATTTTGATTTATATGTTCCAACAATTGATTTTGTTCTTGATTTATGTAAACTTCTTATTAGAACATGTTTTGCGAGGTGAAACCAAATCTGATTTGCCAGAGTGCAATATGTTGCAGCACAGGCTTAGGCATTTTGGATTGTAACGAGCAGGGGTCAGTCGCCAGATAGTCTGTATCCATTCATCGCTGTTCACTCGACCGTGCGGGGTTGTGGACAAGGTCAATTTCGAACCTGGGCATGTTTTGTTATGCGCGCAAGCGATTCATCACAACGCAGCTAGACCGGGACTAAAATAGAGTCGTCGGCAGAACAACAATTAGACACTCGAGAAGTGACAGTCCGTGCTGCTGACCCATAACCTCGCGTTCAAGCCGCGGTTTTATTCCAAGAGCCCGCGCGGTGATGTTCGTTGCCTCAGCAAAGTCAGCTGAAGTAATGTGGGCTCTGCAGCAGCGAGACGGCAAATTACCGGTAAGGCGCAGCTAAGCCCGAATTTCAGGCGAGTGTTTATTCGCCGCTCTGTAGCCAAGAATTTGGCCGCAGAAGCTTTGCATGGAATGGGAACGTTCCAATGCAGGTTATTGCCGGATTGACGGAGAGCGAGTTGGCGTCGGAGTGCGAGCCTTGCCCGGCGCCGTTGCCCAAATTAATTCCGTTTATCGCGGCGCGGTATCGTTTCGAATGCCGATGCTTTTGTGAGATTGAGTGCGTGCGGGTTTTTTTTTCATTGTGTTTTCGCCTGTCTCAATTCCATGTAATCTAGGTCTGGGTTCCCCGCAAATACAAATCTTTTTTTTTAATTGAAAAAGTCTGATCGTATTGTGTTGGAGTTCGACTGATTTTCACCGCCAGAGGAAACTTAACGTAACCTCTGAAGGTCCAATTCGCCTTTTATCTCGACACAATCACTAGAGTGTCTCGACAAGTTAGTAACATAAGATCACCAGTATCACTTTCTTAAGCTTGCGGTTTTGCCCAGTGCAATGAGACTTAGGCAACGTAATCAACGTACAGTCGTACTGTTGTGGATTCTTTTATAGGAGCGTTGATTTTATTCAGTTTCACACGATGTTGACGGTGGGAAATCTGCGACGATCTCCGCTCTTGAGCCCGAATAAATGTCGCCGTTAATCCCTAAGCTCATTTGGCAGTCACAAGTCAATTTGTTTAATTCTAATCACGCGTGAGTAATTGCACCCGATATGTGCAAGAGCGCGCGAATATGCGTAAAACGCGAGCGGCGACAAGGCGCAAAAAAATAACAAGCGACCAAGGTGGAGTGCTCAAACCGTCCTGGCTGCCAGGTCAGTGAATAAATTAGCGACTTGCTAGTTGCAGTGACAAGGTTAGTCGACACCAGGCTTGTGCAGCAGAAGGTAGTCACAGTATACGCTGTCAGTGCGCTTAGTGGGACATGTACAATATATGACTTCCTNTATGTGCAAGAGCGCGCGAATATGCGTAAAACGCGAGCGGCGACAGGGCGCAAAAAAATAACAAGCGACCAAGGTGGAGTGCTCAAACCGTCCCGGCTGCCAGGTCAGTGAATAAATTAGCGACTTGCTAGTTGCAGTGACGAGGTTAGTCGACACCAGGGTTGTGCAGCAGAAGGTAGTCATAGTATGTGCTGTCAGTGCACTTAGTGGGACATGTACAATATATGACTTCCTGTCGCCCTTGTGTCTGATGAATGCGGCTGAAAGGTTGTTTATTGCGCAGAATGTCGTGCTGCAATCAAGTAAGCGTACCGGCCAGCTAATGCTACATGGATGGTTTGAGAATTAAGAGGTACGAAGCGGCCGGTTTCAGCAAAATCTGAGGGGCTTACACGCCGTCCTGGCGCCGGTCTTTGCCTGCCCCGGCCGCCGCGCTTCCATTGTTCGGCTCGGAATGACTAAACGGAGGCGTTGGAGTGTAGCGAAAGCATCAATATTTGATCTCCGTCATTGGCAATGGTTACACGTCGTCGACATTTGTCATGATTTGCGTGGAAAATGTGCGCCGCGAAATTTCCAGAGAGATGCGGCGAATCCGCTTTGCCACGCACAGCACGAGGTCGTTGCACACCCGAAACTAAAGCGCTGCTCGCCCACCCCACTTGTTAGCCAGAACGCGCAGCCTTGACAGCAGCACAATTGATTTGCAAATCACCGTAGCAATGAGATAAGCATGATCTGGCTTACACAGCCCCATAGGATGTCTGCGGGAAGTATTTGAAGAAGACAAGGTTTGGGTGTTGACGTCGGGTACGAATCTTTGAGCGTAAACATTTACGCAAGTGACAATAAAACCATGAAAGCGCTGATGTCCCGTGCAGACTTTGATCGCAGGCAGGCATTCATACATTCCTATGGCGGCGCGATTGTGTCAAAAGGTGAAGAGCGGTGCCCGCGGAAGTCGACTGTAAATTCGCCGTCTATTGTCCACTTTATTGCGTGATACGCGAGCGGCAGAGATCAATCACGGGCTAAACGCCGTAACTTCGCGATATATGCGCACCTGTACTCGTAAAACGCTGCCTCTGAGTTCTTCATAGGCTCAGCAATATTCCCAGGCAAGATAAAATCAGTGGCAGTAACCCAGGGAGGGTGGAAGGGGCGGCTGGGCAACTGAGCACCATAAAACGGACGGGGCCAGTGTGCAGGGGTCGAACATGAATCATTGATGCTTTGTGATTGCTTCTGTCGCAAACGGACAGTAATGTTCAGAACATAAACACGCGGCCGCAGGTCTGGGGAAATATTCGCCAGATGCAAGTCACCGTAAATACAGCGACGCGACATATGCGCTCGCGAAAACTGCGTAGTCTAATTATATATGCAGGGGTACAACGCGAAAATACGTGATTTATGTTTATGTTTGTAATTAGATATTGTATACCTCAGTCCAACGCCATTTCCTGAACATACCAAATCATTTCGCCCGATTTCATGTCGGTTGTGTGTAAGTTCAACATAGGACAGACTGACGAACCCGTGCCCGGACGCTTACACAAGTAATGCCCGCCGTTCAAATACTTGATTATTGACTTCTGCACACATACAATGTCTTGCGCGGGCAGTCACGCCTTAATTAGCATGTCAATGTGAAATGCAATTACTTCATGAGCTGCATGGGCGGCGATGCTCGTACACATGCAGGGAGAGAGAGTGTGTGTAAGTCGCAGTCATAGTTAGACGGGCTCAACCCGCGTCGGTTTGGCCAGGGTCAGCGACTTGACTCCCGGTTGAACTGCGGGCTGTCGGCCGATGTGCGGTGGATACCTGTGCTTTGTTATTTTTACATTCCGATGTTCCCTTTTACAGGACACTTTCCCGCAGGGCAGCTCTAGGACTCGCAGTAACGCGATTGCTCTGGCTTAGAAAAACACGCACTGTGAACCGGGAAAGAAGGGGCGAAGTTTAAAGAGAAGGCGGACAGGCGTACACCGACCAAGCTTCTTCGACTTGAGCACTGAAAAGTCGGTAAACGGAGAAAAGAAACTTCGCTGGCCCGAAGCATCTAATCGTCGACGCCCGCCATATTTTTTGTATCACCTCGTTGGATCAAAACAAGTTGTATCAGCAAGCGTCAGCCCGGGCTGAGACTTTTACTCGAAAACAAGCTTCTAGAGTTTGAATCTCATTAACGCAGAGCAGACTTTCCAGTGGAAGAGCCGAAACACCGATTTGCCGAATTAAGGTCATCCAGTCGGCAACATAGGGGTGAACAGCTTTACCTCCGCTGTCGTGGCGGGGCAACTTGCGGCAACACGCGGCAAACTGGATCCGGGGTATCTACCACCATCGGCTGAGGGCCACCTGAGCAGTGGCAGCGACGGCGGATTTCCGATTTACAGCCACGAGCCGTTTGACTTCGACGTGGACGACAAACTGACGCTGGAGGAGAAGTGCATGATGGGGGATCCTATGCAGTCCGGATGCGTTTCTGCAGCGATAAACTGCGGTAAGATACTGTTTTCGAATTTATACATGTAGCTTTGCATGAGTTCATTGGACAAAAACCTTTGTAACAAAATAAAAAAACGTCCCAGACGAAGCAACTTTATGGGCTTAAGACATAAAGTTTATCGTTTTTAAAGCTTTTGCGGCAAATGCATGTTAAACTTTTTTTTCTGCAAACTGGTAGTCTTTATAACGAGTTATATCTGGGCCTTAAACAGACAACTCAAACAACTACGATCTGTTAATCTAAATTAAAGTAGGCCCAAAAATCAAATGAAATAAAAACGTGTTTCGCTTTTATATTTCGCTTCGAGAGTTAAAAACATAGTGTAAAACATAGTGTTAAAAAGCCAAAAACGTTTCACGTTGTCTTTCGTTAGGTTAACAGGAAACAATGTTAACAGAAAACAAAGTTACACCACAAAAACTTTGATGCAGCAAATCAAAATATGTTGTTTTTTGAGAAAATATGTCACTGCTCTGTGGTCCCGTTGTTAATTTGATCTTCGGCAAAAATTAATAAAAAAAATAGCCGTGAGCGGTAACGAACATATAGTAAGCCAATGGAATGTAGTCAACGTATAGAATGCTTAAACATAACATTTTAACACGTGCTTATTTTAACGCCGTAAAATTAATAAACCTAGATTGATCTAAACTATATGCAATTCCACTGGGGAATTCGAGTTAGTAAGACAATTTTAAATGAACAGTTATGATTTTCATAACTACTGAAAACATAATTTAAAATTTCCGGACAGGAACTATCATGTCATAACCGTAAGTTGCGAGCACTTTGCAAATTGCCAGCCATCCGATTAAAAGGTGTATATCTCCTTAAGGATATACCAATTAACGGTTTACCTACTTCTGAAACAATGAAATCGGCCTTTTAACTCACTTGGAGACACTTAGAGCAGATGTATTATCCGAATAGACGGTGCATTAATAGCTGGTAATTGTGGGACGGTGTAGTTTACTTCGGCACGTGCCGGTGTTATGTTAAGTGATCGTGCCTCTAATGATGGCGATGCCGAGGGGGCAAATGTGCTCCATTAACCTCTCCACTCGTGCCTTACAGTTATCAGCTGTGGTCTCCAGTTAGGGGATTTTTGTTAGAGTCAATGCCTACAGAGGGAAACTGTGGTAAAATTCACGTTTTTATTTTGCGCCCAATCAAACTTTACGATTTAATTAAGTTTTCTCGTTCTTGCGTTTATGACGAAGAAACTCAGTTTGCCTTTACCACTGTGCAAACTTAACCCCTTGCCACATCAATAGCATCACGCGTGTTTATGCATGGGGCATAAGGGGTTAACGTGCTGGAAGTTTTACACAGTTTATGGCGACAACGTCACCGTATTTAATCCAAGACCTTTCCGAACTATTTTTGCCTGAACACACAACAAACCCGCTTGTGGGAAAAATTTCGGGGAACTGAAATAATTGATCTTAAGCCGTGTGCCCCATGTAGAAGTGACCTAAACATCGCTCCTGCGTCCGATGCGGTTCCACGCGAACAGCAACGTCCCCATAAATTATGCTCTAATTTATCGACCGACCGAAATAGACACGCGGTGACATCGAATGGTCCAAACGGCGCTTGCAGTTACTTGTTTCAAAAGGTGTGGGATTCAACGTATGCTGTAACTGTATTGTACGCAGTATAAATGACCAATAGCTAACTGATTATTTGGTTTAGAAATGAAAACATCTGTGTTTATTATATTCATACCCTTGTGTTGATAAAATTCCAATGTCTTGGTTGAAACATTTAGAAGTCATTGTTTATACATTATAGCAAAAAACCTGTTGGTCTTTGTTTCTTCGGCGAACTGGGCAGTTTGCCAAGTGGACGATCGCGAAATGAATGCCTGTCGGTCATTTTTATCAACCACGACAATTATTTAGCAGCTTGCAAAATGGCGGATGGCTTGATAAGGTGCATTGCGCAGGAAACATACCAGACTATAGCCAGCTATTGCTACCAGTTGTGGGGCAATAAATCGAAATGTTGTAAGCTGCAGTGGTGCCCTAAATTGGAACAAACTTTTACAAGCATTTAACACGTGTGACGTCTAGCGAATACGTGACGTAGCAGCGAGTGGAGTCACAAAATTATCTGTGGGGGATTATCGAACACAGCTGAGCAAAATCGCGTAAATAATTTACAGACGTTAGAAATTCGATCTGAAATAAATATCTCGCCGACTATCTAAAGCCAAAATTGTAAAAAAACTCGAGCATAATTTCCTAAATCAAGGGAAACAATTCTTGTGAAGATATGTAGTAAAGTAAAGACTGCGTTTGTGAACTGTGTGACAGCAACCTGCGAAAAAGTTCAAATTAAATCTTATCGCGATAAAGTCGAACGATTTCGAAACCTGGTGCGTTCATCCCGAAATCGCTGCAATTTTCTTTCACAAATTTGCACTTTCACGCCCGGGCAACATCGTGCGTTTGTTTACATGCGGCAAAGGCAGGTCGTAAATTGTCGAGAGTTNGTTCATCCCGAAATCGCTGCAATTTTCTTTCACAAATTTGCACTTTCACGCCCGGGCAACATCGTGCGTTTGTTTACATGCGGCAAAGGCAGGTCGTAAATTGTCGAGAGTTAAGTATGTCGATTGTTGTTGGACTCGATCTAAGCTGAAAATAACGTAACTTCTGGCGTTGCTAGGCGCGACCCGAAGTTTGCTCTACGGGGCACTCGATAAGTGTATTGGACACGCTTTCCAAAGCCGCTAATGCACTTTTCATTTGCACACAACGTGTCCCTGTACGGCTGGCCTAATTGCCGTCCATTTGCCTAACCAAATAGAAATCGCAGAACGCCCGGGAATGCGTCAGTGATTTCCGATAACCAGAACGACGTGGGTCGCGTGCTCGCCAGCATTTCATTACCGGGATTGGGTTTGCGAGCCGCAAATTAGATAAGTGGCGCGTGCCATTAATTGCCCGCGACCACTTAGGGATTAACGCCGCTGACACACGTCACACTTTCGCCGAGTTTTCTTACTAACTTCGTCGTTACCTCTGAACCCCAGGGTAGCGCGACCCAAAAGTCCCCACCGATCACGCTAANATTAACGCCGCTGACACACGTCACACTTTCGCCGAGTTTTCTTACTAACTTTTGCGTTACCTCTGAACCCCAGAGTAGCGCGACCCAAAAATCCCCACCGATCACACTAACAGGTTTCCTCAGCAGTTAGCATTTGTCCTGCAGGGGTGTCTACCTTTCCATGCGTGTTGGAATTCGAAGCGTCAAATTTCACTTCGGCGCCTTGCTGTCGTTTTAAAATTTGACCACTACCAATCATTGCACACGGCGACAGCCCCAAAAGCACGTTCTGATTCAGCAAGCGCATTCCTAGCTCACATGGGTCCAACGAAACAAAGCAAATCATTGTGGGCGTTCAATTCATTAGCGACCATTTCACACTGGAAAGGGCATTCTATCTTTTGTGTTCCTGCTTGTTTTGATACAGTCGGTGATTGCGCATCAAAAACGAATCCCCGGGATCCGTGTGTGAACCCATCGTGTTTTTAGTAGTCGTCTCGCCCGCTTGCTTGTAACTGCTGATCGCGGCCTGATGTTTCTCTAGCTGCGACATGCTTAACGGGAAATTAACTTTGAACACTTGCAATCGACCAAACCGAAACAGAAAGCACCACGTAGCGAGACGGGCCCCTGTCACCGGCACTTGTTTGAAGTTCTGCAACCGACCGAACGACACATAAACGACCGTGGTTGGTTTCTCAAACGCAAAAAAGTCATTGGAACACTAAACACGGGTCTGTTCATAATTCTGATCAAAAAATACCCAAATACTAAAAGCAGTATATTTTTGACAAGCAAAAAGACAATTCTCTAAAATAATATGGCGCTGGTACCATAAATGGGTATACGTGCGTTATGCTTGGTAATAAACATGTCGATCTCAAGGCTGGTAAATTCCGCAATGGTTTTAAGTGTTTACATGACGCCTCGGGTTGCGTGACGTGAGTCACCACCTGTGACAAATAAACACCTGAACCTGGATGTATCAAAGTCTGTGCAAAATGAAGTTTAAAACAGATTATTCAGGATGCAAGAGAAAAAATTTTACAATCCTTCCGAAGGCATCTGTAAAGCTCGCCATTCTTAATGCGTTCACGTTGTTAGTGTTTTGGTTCTTGGCTTGACCGTCTTATCAAACCAATGATAGCCGACTGTTAAATTTGAGGAACGCTTTGTTCCAACATGTTTGCTTGCACGGAGAGGACGTTGCAGTTTGCAAGACAGTGCAGGAATTACCGGGCCCGCTGCGCAAACAGGCAATACACAAACTGGACTGACTGCATCATAGTGAGGCTTATTTCCTTGGCTGTAACTTTTATTATTGCCTTCAAGACAACCGGAAGGGGGCTTTCGTGAAAGTGTTTGTTGCCCGACCCGCGATGAAAGTTTAATGTGGGTCTGAAAAGGGCAATCGAGGCGACCACTGGTTTTAATTACGCAGCCATGTCAAGACGACGCGGTAAACTCCCGCAAAGGGTGCGACATACCTCTTGTTTTTAGTCTGGAGGGATGTTTTTTCAATTTTAGCTCCAAGTAAAATGAAAAACACTGCAACTCAGGGACGATCTATGACGAATTTTGAGATCGGTGCATAACGAGGATAATTGTGACCAAAAATCCGAACTGGGCATGGAAAAGAGATGACAAAGCTCGATGTGCAGCTGCATGTGTACACGCAAACAGTCTGTCGGTGCTTTAATGTGGCACAATTTCTGTCGTTAGCATTCTTATCTTTTGTTCGCTGGAAACACCTGTGCGATTGCCCGATAACATGGCGTGTTCGCGAGAAAAAAATAAGACCCGCAAAATCATAAGCCTCGCCATGAAGGTCGCCAGTTTACGGCTGTTTGACAACAATCTTTGCGACGTGTTTATTTGCTTGTTCCGCAGCGCTGAAGTTAGGCCGCGGAAGCAGCGTTCATTTTGCGGAAGCCGCGGCGCCATATTTGACACCTTTTGTACAAGTAGTTTACAATTTATAAATACTTAACAAAACGCGCGTTTATCAACACCATAAACCACGTTGTGTAAGGTATCGTGCGCCAATTCACAACGTGGGAATTTTTACTCGAGGATTCCTGGGGGAGTCAATTACAGACGATCGGCGGCCAATTACGATATCCAACGTCAAAACGACATATGCCGTCGACGATTACAGGGCTCCTTTACACGCATCGTGTCGCACGGGGCAAACACAATAGAGCAAGTCTTGCGTGAATCGGTCCTTCCGGATTTGAATCCGTTCCCTAATCTCATTATTTAACAAGCAAGCCGATTTGTTACCACACGTGCGATACGAAAAACAACAATGGCAAAGTGGCCACGGTTGCAAGTAGGAATTTCATAACGCGATATCTGATTTTACTCTCTTGATATAGGTAAATAAACATCCAAGACGAGTACAGGTTCCTGTCTTAGAGGTAGACACCGCCATAAATAGCTGTTAACAGCCTGCGTGATGGAGAATTAAAAGTGTCTCGCTTTATCAGCAATAACATCTGTTCTCAGAATCGGATTTAGCTACAAAAGATTATTTTACACCAACAGAGATATATTTCACATCTATACAAAAACGAAAGACGAATTTTAAAACTGGGNCAGCAATAACATCTGTTCTCAGAATCGGATCTAGCCACAAAAGATTATTTTACACCAACAGAGATATATTTCACATCCATACAAAAACGAAAGACGAATTTTAAAACTGGGAAAACTTTGAGGCGGCGCATAATTTTTCTAGGAGTCCTTAACGAACGGAGCTAAGTCAACATGTTTGGCATTGACCTACGTGGCGAGGTCGAAATTTTACCATCCATTTGAGCGAAAACAACTGCTCAAAATATAAAACATTTACGTCAGGGCTTGACAGAACACGATTTCACCATCACTCCCATCGCCCTTGATCACAAAACTAGAGCAGTCGAAATGGAAACGATCAAAGTCCTTCAGTGCGGTGTCTCCATAGAAGAGCCCTTGAAGGATTACCTTCATTTACAAGCTTAGCCAATATGATTGGATCACGATTTCCAACGATCAATATAACGGCAAAAAATCATGTAGTCAAGATGGTGCGCAGCGTATTTGAAATAGAAAGTAAAAAATATACGGGCATGTTGCCTGGTAGTCTGTCCGCTATTTAGCGTTGGTTTAATTCTGAATTCAAACGGCGAGCAAACAAAACCCCTGATCACTGTTGTGAAGCCTTTTTGTTAGTTCACTTGAGGGACCAGATAATACAGCCATTGCAAAGCATTACGTCTATTTATTTATGTTATCGTTTTCCTATGATCAACAAACATAGTGGGGAAACGGGGCTTTGTGTATTTTCAGCCACACCACGGAAATACAATAGCCCACTCTGACAATGCAGAAAATCTCCTTAACGATGTAACCCATCAAAGAAAAATCTAGAAACGACACTTTTGTAATTTATAGTAGAACTTTCATAAAAATCACCAAAACAATTGCTTTTTATACTGTGTGCATTTTTAACAGATCCCTGCCACATTCCATTATGCGTTGGGTGTGGAATGCCGATTCACGACCAGTACATCCTCCGAGTGGCGCCCAACCTTGAGTGGCACGCCGGTTGCCTAAAGTGCGCCGATTGTGGCCAGTATCTCGACGAGACGTGCACTTGTTTCGTGCGAGACGGCAAAACCTATTGCAAGCGAGACTACACAAGGTAATTGTTCGGGAAGTTTTTTAGCAGTTTTTAGTTTTTGATCACCACGAAAGACTACTTATACTTGGCTGTAAAGAAAATGTAAAGTTAAGAAGTGCACATTTGGTGCGGGAATATGAAAAAGCTCAATGCAAAAGTCACAAACCAAAAATAAAATTTCCCTTAATTTGGTTTAGTATTGAACAAAGCGTATCGTGGATATAGTTTTTAACAAAATATTGTAAATGCACCGAAATGAACAGGAACCTGATGTTTTCCTGGCAACAAACCTCAGCAGTGAAGGGACTAAAGGCGCCTGATCCCCAAGGCAATTTCGGCTGGCCCCAAGTTTTACTTGAACATTTAGCGAGTCGTATATTTGTGACCTCCTGGGCACTTGCGAAATCCTGACGCGGTGTGTGAATTATTGATGAGCCCCGCATGCGAGCCTTTACCTGGGCGCGACCTGACGCTTTTCTATCTTGATTTCGCAATTAAGTATCATAGTTCGCCTTTTTAGCGAGGCGCAAATCCATCACAATATCCGCTCAACTGCGCCCGCCATCGTCGTGTTTTTGCTCATCGACCCCGCTCCCAAGCCCGATCGATCGCGCTGCTGTTGGCTTTTCGATGAAAATGTCAGCTTTGGCGTCCAAACCGCGCGGCGCCGGAAAGCGATTTATAAATTTTTCGCTTTGTCCCAACCAAATCCCGGGTTTTCGTGTTTTGGCATTGAACGTGGCATGACCTTGTATCGTGGAATGCAGCAGCAATTTTCGTGTAAGCGTCGATTAAGCGGTGCGGAGCGTTTCTATTGTGCTCATTCACTTCACCAGGTCTTATCGGCGGTGCCAATCGATACCCGATACAAAACTTGGTACAGTGGATGCGGTGTTATGGACATGCGCCAAATTATGCACGGCTGGAGTCGAGAAACTTGCCCGCGTGGGGCGCTGAGCGTAGGCGTCGTCGATCGCTGGAGTCTGGTATTGGGTTTCGCTGCCAGAGATCGCCATCTCATAATAACGGGGCCCCGGTCGTTTTGTCGGGACCCCAGAAACAATAGTCCGTTGCGGTGTTATCGTGCAGATCTCCCATTTGGCTGAAGACATAGAAAAGAAACGAGGCGCGCGGAGACGTAAGTGTTGCAATTTATTCGGCTACGACGTGCCGTGTTATCCAAAACGAGAGGCGTGCAATAAACATCTGCCTGTCAGGCGTTTGACTGCCTGTGTTGCGGTGGCTTTTACCTCGTGTCCGGTCGATGAACCTGTGTTAAGATAACATAAATCGCGATCAATACGAATCTTAGCTGCCAAGTTTTCAAGTAGCAATCCCATGTTGCGCTCTGTGTTTCAAACATCAAGTAGCAATCTCCTGGCCAAAGATAAATCGAGCAGCAGGGCGGCGGGGCCCGGAAGGGGATATTTTCATTTCTGCGTCAAAAACTTGCGACTCAAAGTGATCCAAGTGGAAAGCGCGGTTTCAATTTCGATTAATCGATACCCGAGGCGTCGAGAGCAGTGCGAGGCATGTTAAAGCCCTGTCAGGGGAACTGACGCAACGGTTTCTTTTGCGCAACAACAAGCGCGCCCGGTAGCTTTGTATATTTTTGTGCAACTGTCGCCGCACACCTCCTGCCATTAATATTTCACAAGTTCCCATGGGCTTACGCAAACGCTGGCCGGCGAGTTATTTTCGCGATTTCCCACCGAGCGGTTGCGCTTCGGCGAAAAACTCAAGACTTTGGACAACGCAGTGAAACAGCGGACCCGTTGAGGCGCGCGTCGTTTTTCACCATCGCCAGTTTTGACGCGTCCCCGAACCCCGTGTTTTTACGGGCAATTGCTTTGTTTTTTCATCGCCGGTCTTTTAGCGGCGGTCTAGGCCCCGCTGAAACAACATGGGATTAAGCTGCACGCCCGGCGAGAGACGCGTGTGAAGCTCGTTAGTTTGAAAACGCGAGGGTTGCAAAACTAGGAGGCACGCTCTATGACCTGTAATTTAAACATTCTGATAGTGTTGACAAAAACAAAATCTTCCCGGTGACAATTAGGCACCAAACACATAGCGGGCAATTAGGCACAAAACACAGTGCTCATGTGTGCCTATAATTTGTATCGTGCGGTTATCTTACATTTCATGCACAAATATCACACGAAACCGGCATGGTACGTCTGTCGATAAACCGTTTAGACTAATTCTTACCCAACCTACAAAACAGATGCAATCTGCGGAACGGAAACGCGCTATATAGTTGGACTGTCAAAAAAATTATGATACACGCTGGTGGAGTGACAAGCGCCTCGAACCGGGAGCAGTGTTGTAAAAATCGGTGAAACAAGATCCGATCGGGATTACACAAAGGTCGAGCGCGGCAATTCCTAACCTGATTACTGTATTCGGCAGTAAACCGTGTTTTCATTGTTAATTTCACTCGGCATCGATTCCGACGTTGACGAACGCTGGGGTGCGCCTGCGCAGATTATTATCTCATCTGTTGCGGCGGAACAACCAAAATCGGCGATAGACAGATCTCGCGTACCCGGACATCTCGGGGAAGGCTGACAAACGATTCGAAAGCTCTTCGATCGCGGGGGCCGGTTGTCGTCCACTCGTATCCTTTGACCTCTTGCTTGCATTGCAATCAAGTGACAACGTGATTATGCTACCTAAACATGCCGGGAAGTTGACCTGTCGCCGCTTGCCCGGCTAAAGCGACGCTGAATACTAAGAAATCGTTGTTGGAGTGTTTACATTGTCCAGCGCTAATTAATCGTGCAAACAGCCTTTACTACGTTGGATTTGGAACCAGCTATGTGACCGAGGCCTGTGGTTTTCACTGGTTGTCGATGACGTCCATGTTCACGTCACCGAGTTTGATGTGTGCACGCGCACTGGCCACATTCGCTTGGGATTTGCACGTCCCTGCTTCCAGCTGCGTATCCCGAAGTGAATATGTCACGCTAATGGGCGCAGAGTCGTCGGTGCCAAAGGAGGTGAAAACATTGCAAACGCGCGCGTCCTTCCAATACAGTTGCGAGTCAATTAGGGACCTTGTTCCACTTAAAATAGGCGCTGGCCCGTGGGACTTGCATGCCCACATTCTGCAGGCAATAGAGTTGACTGAAATTCACAGTGCAACTTGTTCTTACGTGACTGCGTTGTGTTTCAGGCTTTTCGGAACAAAATGCAACAAGTGCGGTCTCGGCTTCAGCAAGAACGACTTCGTGATGCGGGCGCGTGACAAAATCTACCACATCCAGTGCTTCAAGTGCGTGGCATGCAGTCGACAACTGATTCCTGGCGACGAATTCGCGTTGCGGGACGATGGCCTCTTCTGCAAGGCCGACCACGAAGTCGTTGCGGCAGGCGAAATGATAGGTAAGCACCAAAACATTTAAAAACTCCTAAGTTGAAATGTCTGGAAACACGTTGTATACAGCATGGCGCAGGCGCCTATGATGGTAACAACTTTTAGAGACTTAAAAACGTGTCCTCTGTAGTATCGAAGTTCATTGCGCTCGCAAGACATCGGCACTCGTGGTATGAACCGCAGGCCTGTTTACTCAAAACTTCGGCTAGACCAAAAGCCCGTGGCGTTCGGAGGCAAGCGCACAGGCGGCGGATCAATGCAGGACTTTCTCCCTGATCTTTATCGAGTCTTTTCCTCGACGCCTCGCAACGATCGCAGATAGAAATCTGAAGCAAACGGCCGACTGTGGAATAAAGCCGCGCTCACCGAATTTGTAGTCACAACGGTCCTCGGACACTGTGATTTGTTTCAGTGCGCCTTGTTCTGCAGCGTTGCGCTTTGTTGCTGCTCTGTGAGCTTCAAATGCCCGCACAGCGCTGCGTCTTCGTTTGACTGACAGCCGATCGCTGGCGGCTTCAAAAGTTCGTCTTTGATCGCCCAGGGAGATTCTCCCCTGATAGCTCGCGCAGCAGCTCGAACACTGCGTGGAAGTCTTGAAGCAGTTAGCGGTGGATTAACGTTCAACTTCGACCTGAAATTGAAAACCCAAGCTTGCGGATCCCACTCGGTCTGCGCCGGAAACTGTAATTTTCGCGGGCACAACCTCGGGGCAGTTATTCGCGCCTGTTAAATCCACAAAACCCGTTGATTTTCCTCGCGACGTTGCGATGCGCTCAGTTGATCCCCGTAATTCGGTGTCCGCGCACCTGGAATGGCCTAAACCCGGTTCGATAGCAACTGCGATACCAGGCACTCGCGCGGCCAGGACCCTGCAATTATATAGATAAAATCGCGGGACAGGGTGATCTTTGAAGCCAGATGTCACCCTCAACGCCTGTTTATTTGTTCTCGATGCGATATCTTGGCACAGCGTGGACCCGACTCTGAACTCGCCCATGTCACCCATCACCGGGTTAACTGTTGCGTTTGATCGAACATCGTTTTTTCGTACACAAACAATGCTGACTGATCGTTCGTCAAGACAGCAACGTGATCCTATACATAGCTTTGCATTCCGACGGCGTAGTTTCTCCTCACGCAACTTCTGTTTTGTATTTAGGCCGGCACGACCCTCACCACTTGCCAGGGTTTCCTCCGGGCGGCAGCGGCCCCAACGGCATCGTCAGTCCGCCGGTGATGAGTAGGATGAACGGATCGTCCAACAGCGACCAGGGAAAAAGTGGACACCGCAGCGGCGCAAAACGGAAAGACGGCAAGACGACTCGAGTGAGGACCGTGCTGAACGAGAAGCAACTGCACACTTTGAGAACTTGTTACGCCGCAAACTGTCGACCCGACGCCCTTATGAAAGAACAACTGACCGAAATGACCGGTCTCTCGTCGCGCGTCATCCGCGTCTGGTTTCAGAACAAGCGATGCAAGGACAAGAAAAGATCAATCGCCTTAAAACACATGCAGGAACAACAAGCAAAACAACAGCAACAATCCGGGGACCAGGTGAGAACACATAAGTCACGACAAACACAAATCCAGTCAAACACCTCCAGTGTTGCTTCACTCCTAGTACTGCCAGGTGCTGTGGCGCCTACATCAATATTTTGGGCAGTAGTCAGGTTACCGCAGGGGCCTCCGACATGTATTTGTGATAGATTTACAATGGTGGACTTTCGAATGTTTCACGCGGTTAAGATCTTGCACCAGGTGATGAAATTGCGGTCTTCAACAGATGTGCAGTCCAGATAAACAAATACTCAACGAAAATTCGAATAGCCTTGACTTGCCCAACATCAGGTCAAAGGTGCAATTAAAAGAGCGTTAATCACGCAAGGTCGCTCGGATAAGGGAGCACTGTGAACGCCCTGTGTTGTGTTCTTCGGTTGGAAAATACGCCAATGTGGACATAACCTTTGAGCGCAAACGGCCGTTACATAAGAATTGTTGGCCACACGTAGACGAGTGTCGCGGAGTGCGATGTTGCAACGTACATCGGGTGGCAATTGTAGGCGCGCGCGGATAAATCATTAAACGACTGCGCTGGAGGGCTAGAAGTGTAAATACATGTATCGGGTTATGCTATCACGTCCCTGGTGAGGGCCCACTATCAGGCAATGGGTGTTCTCATATTCAAGTGTCCACGACTACATGGGACCCCGCGAAGCCCGTGTCCGAGGCGCCCGGTAGCGGAAAAGTATCAGACAAACGCCGCAACGTTACACCAGAACTCAAGGGCCGGCGTTGAGATGGATACAAGACATGCACGTAAATGCGTTCCCACACTTATAGGCGGGGGTCGCTAACTGTCAAGTGCTCATCGATAATTGTTCGAACCGCTGACACAAACCTGCTATCTCAGAGGGGGTAGTAACAGTCACAGTATTCGACCACAAATGTTAATGACAAACGGTCTTCGCGAAACCGGCCCGTCGACTGTCCGCAGGTTTGCCTTCCACTTATTTTTAAGGTGCTTGGCATATTTACACACGCGATAAGGCCTCGCGGCAACAATGCGTCGGTTATGCCAGGATGATAAGAAAAAATGTTGCCGCAAAGAGTCATATACAAACACACAAATCACGTTGCCGACATTTTAAGACAAAAATCCAAAAACGTCAGGTATTTTAGAGTGATACATGTACAAAACGAACAAACGCTTTTGATTCGTGTGAGTTTTAAACTTGACATTTTGATTTTCAGAGTGGGTCAAATGGTGGCCAAGGCCTGTCTGGAATGAATGGAGTTCCCATGGTCGCAACCGAGCCTGTACGAAACGACGTGGCGGTCGCCAACACAGTTGAAGTACAAAATTACCAGCAGCCAGCATGGAAAGCGCTCAGCGACTTTGCTCTGCAGAGTGAAATCGAACAACCGGCATTTCAACAATTGGTAAGTAAGCTGCAGAACCACTTAGGCGTGCTTCACTGATAAGACCTTGAAACAACCAGATAACTTAAAAAGAATCTGTTGAAAATGGAACCTGATTTTTTGTAGACATATAAACTTGTCCCGAAAAAATTATTCGACAAGATTCTAAATCCAAAATACATTGTTTCCTGTTAAAAAGATGTCGGAACCTACTCAGCTCTTGCTGGACATGTCTAAACGAATGTAATTTGTGCTTGTAGGTCAGCAATTTCTCCGACCACAACCAAAGCTCGATGTCGGATTCGGAGATTAGCAGCATTCCCTCCGTTTCCTCAGCTGGCCATGAACCCGGCAACCACTGTTCGACCCCTCTTACCGTTGAATCGCACATGACCGCATGCAGCTAGCTGGCTAAGGTGCACTGCCGTCTACCCGCAAGAGGTCACACCCAAGACCATGCAACTTCGAAAAGTAAAACACTTCGGTGTGGAAGAACATAAAAGCACAACACGCGCCCCTTAAAGCTTCCAATACATCGATAGCGTGCTTGTCGTTACTGAACGTCCTTTGGAGGCTGCTTTCTTCTTCTGGCATTACAATGAAAAACGCTAGAGGCAGTACAGAGCGCACGTTTTTACAAATTATGAGGATTTCTTACATTTACTGTAGGCTACATGCTGCTTGAACAATCGAGCAATCGCGTTTGCAGTTTGACCCTGTACGTGTTCGTCCTATTAGTCTGTTTAGTGTTTTCTTTTATTTCCTATTGTTGTTATTACTTATTATTATTATTATTATTATTATTTCCGTGTGTCCTTGACTGCTGGCCTTGTCGATGTAGGGACGCGTGTGCTGCTTGGTTTCTGTGTATAGTATTTAAACTAGCCATGTATTTATTCGGGACTACTACAGTTTCCGCTCCATTTCAATCAACCCAACCATATTTCGGCGCGACACGTGCAGTATTCTACAATCGCTGTTTCCCTAACGCATTAGTTCCGCGCAAAAGACTATAATATATTCTTGACGAATATTCCCAAAACGTTATAAAAAACGCTTGGACGAGTGCAAAAAAGTCAACTCGCCTTTTGTTACGACCCCGCCCGTTTCTTCTTTTATTTTCCTGCGCTGAACGATCGTGTACACCTCTGTCCGAACACGTGCACACAACAAAATGCATGCAAATATTGCAAAGGGCGCCAACCCCAACCCTGTGTTGTGTTTATTTTGAGTAGATCGTCCTCGTAGCGAGCGTGGGTCGACGCTGGGACCTGTCCCGGCTCACCACCGCTGCGCTTGTGATGAAGCAAATACAGAGAAACTCTATCCATGACTCGGCGCTTTGCTGTGTGATTCGAGGGATAGTAGAAAGGGACTTAAACAAACAGAAAACAGATTTAATGTTAGGGGTGAACTGAGGCCTCCGAGAACTTCCCGTGAGATTCTAGCTGGGTTTGTGTTGGTTTACACAGGCAAATAATCGATTATCGCTGCGGGAACTTCCACGAAATATTTGCAGACAAGCGCTGTGAATTAAGTGGATTGCCTTCGGTTAATGAGTTTTCGGTTGAAACAAACTCTTAACAAGACACAAAGAGTATCTCCGACCGTGGGAACACAAGAAAATGTGATACCGAACGTACAACAACAAATATTAACATTTAGGAATCAATTTGCTAGGTTGATATTATGAGAGCCGCGGACAATTCAAACACAATTATCCAAATAGCAACGAGTACTATTGGTGCAAAAGTTGATAAATGGCGTCCACGTGGAAACGGGAATCGCACGCCCTATGTTCCACGAATCGAGTAACAGAAAAAATGCAGTGGCGTTCAATAATCCCCAACCTACCCATTTTCTGACTACAAACTGCAGCCACAACGGCATGCGTGCCTTCGACATGTGGGGTCCCAATGCCGTTTCTCCGGTCAAGGTCAATGAACGGCAGTTGCCCCTTTACCCAAGCGGAGAAAGCGGTCGTGCCGGGTGAAGTGAGCAAACCAAACACGCCGGCACAGGGCTGCGTCTTTATCCTGCTGACGACAATGTGCACGTCACCGGCCGTCAATTGATTTACAGTTGGGCCTTGACAGCTTATGACCCAAAAGCAAAAGATTCGGGTGTCTGGTTGCGTGCGGCGATGGCATGCAGACACTTCGAACCCTGGTTTCGCCTCGTGCATGTGCCGAAAATTTGGGGCCAGCGCAAAAATTCGGATCCAAAGAATGTGAGATTTGTGAACAAAAAAATACGGGAAAAAAGCGACACAGTCTTAAGCAAGTTCGAAACTTTCCCTCTTCTGTCCCTAAATACCGCTAGAACATAAACGTTTAAACAGGAATTCGGAAATAAATACCCGCAACAGCTTGTATCACATGGATCATGCTACGCATTATCGTAAATCGTGAGTCAGCATGGTGGGAGAGCGAAATCACATCAAAACATCCGAGTTTCGCGAAAAGATCACATTTCCAAAACTCTAAAGCGGTCAATAGTAGACTTAGTCAATAGTAGACTTAAAAGAAAATTTAAGCAATTATGTACAGTAAAACTTACGTCGCACAAACACTCCCTCAGAGGTCTGTGGTTTAATTCGCGGCATGTTTCCATCCAGCGGAAAACACCATTGTGTGTACGACTATACGGGCGTTGGCAAGGTACTGGCGCCAGAAGGGTCTCTCACGCGGTGATACGGAGGGCGGTAGACCATTCACAACATGTCCAGTGCTACATCACAAGCGTGTGAAGGAAAACTGTTTATTGGGGCAAGCCGGCACAGAAATAGGTTGTTGTTGCTGCGAAGCATGTCGCAACGTTCCCGGCGCATCGACGCGGCGTGTCGACAGCAGCAGTTACAAGCCGGCGACACGACTGGGCGCTGGGCAAAGGCTCCCGAACCGTGTTCGCTATCTCACCTGTCAGGATAAGGCGACGTACTGTGAAGATGCGGTCGAGAAGCTGGCAAACACACAAACACCGTCGAACAACAATCGTGAATGGTGGTTTGCTGTTCGCCGGACAGCGGTCATCCACCGACGAGGGCCAGTTATTATCATTGTGATTGGCATGGTTTCAGACACGATGGTGCAGCGCTTTATTTCTTCTGAACCGGCCAAATTTTTGTTTCGGACATTTTGATTGTCGCGCCATTTTGTTTGATTTTGTTGAACAAAAAAATGTAAATGGCTCAAGTAGCAGTAACAGATTGGTTCGACAAGCTGTGTATGAGTTTGAGAAGGTTATTTACAAAAAATGTCACAAAATTTTGGCCGGCTGTTACGAGAATACAAAAAAAACAAAGAAACCATTACACAAAAAAGTCTATGGATGGGAGCTGGAAACGCAATTTCGGAAATAAACTGTTACGCAACACATTAGCGTTCGGTAACAAACCCAGTCGGACATACTTGAAATGCACAAGAACAACCGCAAATAGTTGTCGCAAGCCGGCGGTGGCCCTTCACGCGAGGTGTCAATACCAAACAGGATGTAGCACCATGGCTTTTATCCGATCACAGATTAATTGGGATCGAGGGGCATTGGGTTCAAGGGCGTCTGTCAACCGGCGGGCGNAGCTGGAAACGCAATTTCGGAAATAAACTGTTACGCAACACATTAGCGTTCGGTAACAAACCCAGTCGGACATACTTGAAATGCACAAGAACAACCGCAAATAGTTGTCGCAAGCCGGCGGTGGCCCTTCACGCGAGGTGTCAATACCAAACAGGATGTAGCACCATGGCTTTTATCCGATCACAGATTAATTGGGATCGAGGGGCATTGGGTTCAAGGGCGTCTGTCAACCGGCGGGCGTCGAGTTCCCGCTGTTATTCTTCTCCGTGCAATTGATTCCACTTGCATCCGGCATTCCCTGAGAGCGATGTGGCGTCGTCGTTCGCCTGGAAGCGGCCAAGTCTCCCCGGCGTCGGCGTGGAGAGCACGCAGGAGGGCGGGCAGGTGCATTGCGGGTGGTGTGAGAGTTTCTGACCGGCCGCACTTGATTGCAAGGCAGTCATTCCGGCGAGTTATTTTTAGGGTCCCTTTGAGAACCGGCGCTCAGTGCGCGTCGCAAGGCCACGGAGGCGATCAGGTTGCTGCTTCTGGGCCGCATGCAGGACGACGACTGTTATTGCAGACGTTGCGTGCTAGACATGGGCACCGGAATTGGGTCGGGAACATCCAGATCGCTGATTTGCGGGTGTTGACGAAGAGGCGAACCTAATACCTCTAACGGGGGTGATTTAAAAGCGATTGAATGCTGCCCATCTTAGTAAGCGAAGCAACATGAGCGGTCGGCAATCGTAACTACAAAGTAGCACGAGCGCAAAACAAACATTTTCACAAAGGCGACGTGAAAACCCAAAAGTCTTGTAACCGTTTGTTTTTGGTTTGCTTCTGAACAAAGACTTACGGTGTGCCTTACCAGTTTTCTCGTGGCAGATCTTGTCAGAAACGAGCTCGGGCAAAAAAACAACATCGGCACCGCTCCATGACACTCGGGAAAAAATAAACTTTGTCGCAAAACGTGGGGATTTCATCCATTCTGTGTCAGGCCCGGGGCACCGGAGCGATGCTGCGCACAAAGGGAGAAAAGTAAACGATACACGGCCGACAATCCCGCAAAAGACAAACCCACTCAGCGGGCAACAATGGGGGCGGGATCCAATTGCAGACCCGTCACTTTTTATGGGGTTGCGTGGGTGTTGGGGCGTGCAGACCCCGGCGGGCGGGACAATGGCTGAATTAGCGACAAGGGTGTCAGATACAACTCGAAACGTGTCAAAATCCCGAGTGCGTTCGTTGTTTCAGCAACAATGCGATTAAGAAGGGACACTTCATCACGGTTTATCTTTCCTTTAGAAAAATCAAGGGCCGGGCACTCGGCCACCGAATACTGGCGGTAACCTGGCACCCGCGCTTTCGTGCC
>QXVZ01029198.1:13288-23320 GCA_008931825.1 Phallusia fumigata
AAAAAAAAAAAAAAACAGAGTAAAAACAATATGTGTCCCCTTCATGGAAGGGGACCCATAATAAGCAAACTTTGTTGGGTGGAAAAAATATGTAGAGCAACCAGCACTAATAAAGCAACAACCCATTTGTTGTTGGTCTTAAAAGATTGAAGGTTTTAAATCTGAGCAGATTCAAAAATGATGCTACCCACATCCAAAAATTGCCTGTGGCCTGAGGTAGGTCTGTGTTAACCGTTCACTGTTCTGTTCATGCCTTTCACTGTTCTGTTCAAGTACGTATCGGGGCATAGTTGCAAATGATTTGGCCAAACTGCTGTAAACTGGGTTGCTACATGTGCGTATACCTAGACAAAGATCAACAATATCATCAATGTACTGAATAAACAGTTCAGTTTTCCCAAAAAGGATAAAGTAATGCACTGCTATCTTATCATTGGACATTGAATGATTGTCTTCAGTCAACACTCAATAGTAGATACTATCACATCAGTATTTAGTAGAGATAGACTGATATGTTTTTTCAGGGCTGATACTGATATCAATTAATGGTAGCCAAGAAGGCTGACAACCGATATTTTGCTGACATATATGTTAGGTTATAACAAACTGGTCTGTGACAGGGACAGCATAAATTTACTGGAAGAAAACGATCATTTACAGTAACCAGTTTTTAAAAATAATTTGTTAAATTACAACAGCCATGTTAAATTGCAAAGTATGATGTTTATGAGTTAAACATATAAACAACAATACAAAACTATAAAACTAGACCAAGTTGAAAAATTGACTACAAGAAGTTGTCATGTATCAATAATCTAACAGACATGCTGTATATTGCATCAAACATTCGCTGACAAACTCTCTTCGTTTAAGCATAAACAAGAGGTTACTTTTTTGCAAAGCAACCAAAAATTAGTCCTGTGCCACTACTAGCTGATACAATGTTTGTGTGACAAGATGTTTGGTAATTTTTGTAAATTTCATTACATGCTAAGCCAAAATACAAGCTGTACATAAACTCAACTACATGGAAGGGGACCCATAAATATTTGGACTACTTGAACAAAAACCTGCTTTGCATGATGTTAAAGGTCCTTTGCACTCTGATAAAACAAACTTTATTATGAAATTACTTTACGCTTTTGGCTTTTAGTTTCCCATGACTGAGTCCACATAAAACTAAAAGAAACTAACTTACATACTTTTTAATTTTATGTCGATTTTTGGCAGGAAAAACTTGGTGAGGTAACAACCAGACCCTTGGCAACACAAGTCATTTACTAGTACTAGAATCGTTTTAATTGTTCTAAAATGATCAAGTAAAGACTTAAGCCAATGCCAAAAAATATGAACAAGGCTTTTATTGTAATAAATAAAGTTCTTCATAGTATGAGGCAGACGAGTCTATAAATACTCTTCGGTATTTATTCATTTTTGTGTTTACTCTCATTCAACCTGAACATATTGGTCCTTCCTACTGTGCACTGTGTGTTTTTTACACATACTGACTTGGTGCAATGTGTATTTTTTATTATGTCCACTTTATAAACACAGTGTTTGCAAAAACTACACATATATAATGACATCTTTCCCTGTGAAATAGTATAGTACTGCCACTTAAGCTCACCATGGTTTGACACAAAATAGTCTTTATATAGGTCCCTAATAAGCGCAGCAAAGATGTGTCAACTTGTGCTTGTAAACTTTCTCCAGTTTCACCAAGATGGGTGATGTACTTTTAATTACTATCATTTGACATAACAAAACATTAAACCGACAATCTAAAAAAATCAACAATCTGTAAAAAAATGAACACATTTTTATTTAAAAGAATGTAACCACATCTGTCTTTTTTCATACATGTGCTGCATAAAGTGATCAAACAGAAACTGCAGGCACAAAACTATTACAACATATTTTTACGGCCACAAACAAGTTACTTCTTGTGCGCTTGTTGTGTCCATTGCGTAACTTTGTTTTTATTTTTATCAAATTTTTTTGTGAAAAAGATCTTTCCACCCTGTGTTGCTGAAGGGAAAAGACAAAATGACAAGGCAAAAATAGCTTCCCCTGCAGCATCCTTAAAATGGAAAACATAAGAAACAGACACAGAGAGAGAGAGAGAGAGAGTGCCCACTGAGTTCTATGATTTGTAACGATGCTGGCGTTTATTACAATCCTTTTGTTTCACTCATCGCATCATTACACACAGCGCCATACGTCAGTCGGTATAAATGAACTCGTTGTTTTTCTCCTGCTAGGATGTTTCAATGTCAGAATGCATTAAAAGCGTCTTCAGAAAACCCGCCCAAAAAAGCAACTCGCCGAAAACTAGCCCGATTGGGCGGGAAAACCGACCACAGTCATTCGCTCCGAGTTGGACCATAGAATACCAAAACCTGGACGCAGTCAAGCGCAACGCACCGTTTCAAATCCAGTGTTTGGGCAAAGAGTATTAAAAACACTCTGATTTTTTACACTCTTTGGGCTGGACTAAAAAATGTTGACAATAAAAAAATGTTACTTGCATCAAACAAAATGTTTGCACTGAAAAAAAGTTTTGCAGTGAAAAAATTTGTGTGCAACAAAATTGTTGAATCATATTTGTGGGCCACCGTAATTCGTCAATGGACTCTCAGAGAACTCCCTTCAGACCTTTTGATTGGACGCGATGTATTGCAACTCGTGCGCTCACAATCTAGTACCGCTGACATATCAAGTTTGCCGTGTGATTGACCCTGGAATGGTAAAAGAAAACATAGCCACATAATTTTGCGTAGTACTTCTGACAGCAGTTGCCCAATCCATTTCCAACACCAACGATCAAAGAATCGTTTCAAAAAACACAGGGACAATCTAGTACACCCAGCTCCTTCTTGACTGTCCGGGAAAGTTGATGCATTAGCAAAGAGATGTAGTTGAGTTCCAGCTATCTTGCTGGTTGTTTTAGAAAAAGGGTAGGAGTAACGCTTGCCACCGGACCGGGGTCATCTCGGAGTTTTCTGTTTTATTTGTTATCTAGGAGTTAAACCGTCCGAGCTTTGTCGGGTCATCTCGGAGTTATAAAAAGTTTTCTGTTTTATGTTTTATTTGACACATTTGATAAACAGAACAAACGATTTACTAACAAATCATTTCATACATAAGACGAATAGGCTAAGCTGGCACATAAGCGAATGTTGAAACCGGGAAGGTTGATAGCAAATCTTACGGTGGCCATTTGCCTTTTGGATCCGCCGATCGACACGGGGTTTGGCAGAACCATGGCAACCCGGCTTCTTTCTACAGCGTGAATGTCTTCTACTGGCGGCTCAACAAATAAATTCCAAGCGAGATCTTTTTCATTTCCCATCTTCGTCGGAGTCTTCAAAGTCGACTGCTTTGCCGACATAAAAGACTGATTTCTTGCCATGTGCATTATACGTTACTAGTATGAAGTCTCCTACGTCAGCTTTCTCTTTCAGAATGTGTGTGGAAATATCTTCTTCACTACACACTTCATCTGTTGATAGAGATTTTTCAGGGTTCAAAGATTCGTCACTGGAAGAAATTTCGACCAAAATTTTTCGTTTTGCTTGCCTCAATGATTTCTTGTTTGAAACGATTACGTTTTTCATTATTCTTTGCATTTCCTTCTCTTCTAAAAGGCTGGGTATGTAGAAACAATTAGACGTTTTGTTGATGTGCTAATAGAAATAAAAAACAAAGTTCATAATCTTAAAATAGTCTGCTTTTATTTGTTTCGTTATAAAACTTTACCCCTAATTTCTTTAACACAGAGTACCGATACGAAGAAGGTGGAAAGCTCAAAAAACTGGGTATTGCAACGTAAAAACAAGTTTACGTGTACCTAGGCCCTTATCCAGTAGATTAAATTAGTCATACTGTATTTAAAACCAGCAGAGTTACCATAATAAACCACATCTGGTTCTCTGTATTAAGCCAAAATACGTAAAATTTAATTAAATGACGTATTAAGCCGAAATACGTAAAATTTAATCGAAGATTTACAGACAAGGCGACCTGTATAGGCCTTTTTTTCTTAAGCTTGTCACATTATTTTTTACATCCATTTTTTTCTAGATTTTTTTCTGCTTCATTAGTGACCCTGCTGACAAGCTAATTTGCTACAATAAGAATGAACACAGAATCTAAACGCTCAGTTGCTCTTCTCGTTGACAGCTCAGCCGAAAGTGTAATCTTAACAAGCCGCGGAACAGTTCGCTTTAGAAAATATCACCGCTGACATCGCTAGGCACCACTACATTGTATCGGCATCGAATCAGGACATTAATCTTTTTGACAATCCGCCTAACGACAAGTATGCAAGTTTTACTTAACATTTGCTCTGTATGTTTGCTCTGACGAAGTAGCAGAGTGCACAGCACAAAGATGCTTATTTTTGAGTGAGAAAAATAAGTTTTTTGTTCGTAAAACTTTTCTTAGAACTCATGCCAACGTACGTACGCACGGTCTTGCTGCGCAGATTTTTACAGACTAGGTTGTTCTAGCATGTTTTGCTGCTCGCCGATGCCATGATTACGAAAATGCGGTTCTATAAATTTTATGCCAAACTGCGCGGAAAAAAGTCTGAAAACCCAGATGACAGCGGAATGTTTTTTTTTACTCTTGTCGATCGAGACGCCGGTGTTTTTCCTTCCAGGAACACAAACGCCACATGAATCCTACCAAAAAAAACTAATTTCTGCGAACGGGAGCGACAGACGCACCTATGGAACGCGAACGTCATTTGAGATTTTGATTCAAATACCAACAGGTTGAAACGAGCGGTAAAAACACCGGCGGAGATTACTGAATTAACCCAGCGTACAACTGTGCGTAACTAGTTAGTAAAGTAATAAAACCTTGAAAATACGTGACGAAAATACAGAAAAAAGAAATTTGGGCAATTGATAATCATTCGCAAATAAAGAATGGCCGCTGTGTGCGATACTTGCTTCTGTTTTTTTCAATTAATTTTAGTATTTTTTTGTCTAAAAACATTTGTTCGTGTAAGTAACTGTTGGAGTTTAAATGATGGGAAATACACACAAAAAGGCATTGTTTAAAAATATTGTCACTTTGGTATTGTACCTTGTTTAAATTCTGCACAATATTTTTTCACATCAGTGCAAGTGCTTCGCAAGTCCGCAAGACGAAACGCGTCGCATTATTGATGTCACAAATTTAGCGCAATTAAAACTGTTAGTCATGGCGTCATAGGAAGGTAACACTTTGCATGAAGACACACGGCAGTGTATATGTACATCATGATGCCATGACGTATAGTTTCAAGTTGTATGACGTCACTAACTTTGTTACGTTTACGTACAAACATTTGTAGGGCTATTGTTATGCTCAATCTTTATTTTTTGTCACTTTCTGTATTCAGGTAATTGTTGAAAAAAGTAACCGAAACAGAGAAAAAATGGTGTAATGTACATTATTTGGTTTTTGTCACCGAATTGCTTGAGTTAATCCAACTTGAAGAAAGCATATAAGTGAACAAGTTGGCAGACTGCACCATGCAATTTTACAATGAACAACATAAGACAAGAGCATAACAACAGTACAGCAATACGACAAGAAATACAAAGGCAAGTAACATATTTTGGAAGAATTGTTTCAAATCGATAATGCCAAATCCGAGTTTTGAATTTAAACAAGGGGTAAGTAACTAAGCAAGAATAAAAAGCACTATTGTGCCTTTTGATAAAAAGCTAAGGTTACCTGCAAAGCTATTACTTCTTCATGATGAGCAGCAACTGCAGAATATTAACAAAAACTAATTGCATGATCAATAATGCATTTAAGTATTTGTGTATGATGCAAAAGCTCGAACTATATGTTGATATTTCTGCTACAAATTTTACCATTGGTACTATTCTCCTGACTGTAATAGAAGCTGTGGCCAGCTGGCAAAGCCACCTTGGATTTTTAGGCTAATTGTTGAACGCCTTCAGTTTTCAGTTCTGTTTAAAGCAATTTTATACAAGTTAATTAGGCAATAGTTTGCTTAAAAACAAGTTTATTCAACAAGATAGCAAAGCTATGTGCCTACGAACAGTAGTCTTAAGCATGTTACAGAGTTTATGACATCAAAATTGTTAACCACCAAATCTACAGTCATTGTAACATTATTTTGTGATCGTATAGCAAGAAACTGTCTACAGAGGAACTGTAATATTTAATAAAACGCTGTGTTTTTTCTGCTATGTTACGAAATGCCTAACTATATTGTTCTTGATTAACTTATATAAAGCTACAACAAAGTAATATTGCGAAACAATAAACTTTTGCCTGTACAACTGTACCTGTGGAAACAATATTGTTTTTCTGTCCAGCTTAAGAAAATAACCACCAATAAAGCTGTTATAAAAAGTTATGTCATGTTTGTTGGGATACTGCAACACTTTTGTGCATAGATGTTCATAGGCAGAGAGTTTTGCAAAAATGCAAGGTGGCAGATGACGTCAGAATGCCAAGTATTGTAATGTCACACACGTGTACAAGAGCCAGAGTCGCAATACCCCAATACACATGACAGAACTTTCTACAGCACCTCCTTGGCTAGTTATTCACTTCACGCATTGTCATTACTTATAAGCCATACTAAACTGGTGCGATCAAACTACACTTATATGCAGTTAAGATTCACATGAGAACAAAACAAACTTAAACCTTATGGGCACGGATATCTAGGCGTTAAGTCACATGCGCCTAAATATGTTTGTAAAACGACGATACTCATTTAAGACTATTCAGAGTTACGAATGTGATGTAGTTGTTTATACCCTTAAAAATGTACTCAAATGAAGGAGGCTACAAAGTCATTTAGTCGTTTGGTTCAAAATATCTAAATCGCTGTTGTTGCATGCTGCTTGGTTGTAGCTTAACATATGTTTGTCCAGAACACTTTGATGGCGTGCCTCGCAACTTAGCAAAGGCAAGTGTTGCGTTAAATATTGCAGTTGCTTATAATCATCTCTTGTACAGTACAAACCTATTGTAATGTAATAGTGGCCGAGGATTCACGGGTAAACAATCGCAAGTATAACACTATAAACAAAGTAAAATGCCAAAGCATTTTGCTACATGTTGGTGTTTAGTTTTGACACCTTATGAATAAACTTATTACGTCCCTGTTCTGTGCGAATATCGGCGAACTTGTACAAAATTGCTACCATGCCTTAAAAACACAATGTGGCCTCGCCATCCTGTGCTCGGCACCTATGTAGATGTTACATCACAATATATTGCATGGTGGTGTAGATCTGTCTCCTTGTATTTTTTGCAACTTATGGCCCATGACTGTAATGTAACTGCCTAAGCATGTTTTAGTCAATATTTGTTTGGCTCCATCATATTTAATCTTATTAAAAGACAATGAATAAGTTAATCAGCCCCCAAATCACTCATAATAATCTGTTAAGTCAATCTCACATAATCTGCTGTGCAATATTGCATGGTGGTCCTTGTGTCTTGGTCAATGTCAGTGTTAATATGAGAGAGAATATTTGTTTGCATTAACTTAAAGCCACCAATGTTTTGCAGCAGTTCCATAACTTTAAAAATTAGACCAACTTGACAACTACCAAAATTTATCAAGAAACATAGGTTTTGTAAGATAAGCAAAAGAAAGGATCAAAAGAAACGGTTAAAAATGCTATGCAACATGGTAAAAAAAACTGAAGCTTTGCAAGTCTAAGGTTGCAATCAGAATATAGCTCTATGACCGAATGTTGTATATTACGGCGCAATGTTGGTTACCAATTCCATGGCCACATATTCTTCACTTAACATGAACTAAAGGTTACTGCTGATTTTGCTGCCCGCAGCTTATCAGGTTTTCAGTAACATATAGTTTTAAATGTTTAAATACTTGCTTCAGTGTAAATACAAGTGTAAAATGTAGAAAAAATGTTTTTTTTTTATGTTTTACAGTTGTGTGGACCAAATATTCTCTTTAGCTGATCTTTGTGCTTTGTTAAGTGACACAGTATACACACAAAAAGCATTGGGTGTGTGCTACACCACCATACTTCACACTTGTACTAGCTACCAACAACTTGCCCAAGTACTTAATTAAGTGTTTAAATGTTATGTGTGTAGGTTTGAAGGTGTTCATCCTAACATCTACGCTGTATATGAACTGATTCAAAACATTGAAGACGTCAACTTGCAGAGTCAGATTCGTGATCATGTAATTAATATTGAAGGTAGGCCAACAGTGTGAGGTTGAGATTCCTGATATGGGTTACAGGCCCAGAGAACTTGTTGTCCATTCAGGTCATTAAATGTTTTGTTAACACCAAAAAGCAAGCTGCGTACTAACATTATCTGTTTTGTGTCGAAAAGCTCTGGCAAAAAAAGAATTGGAAAGTGTAATACCAATGTATGGATATACATTTTTTGTTTTGCAGATTCATTTGTGAATAGCCAAGAGTGGACATTAAGCAAATCTGTTCCTCAAATTTGCCTGGTATGATTGATCCACAATATTAATGGAGTAGTAAAACCTAAATGTTCAAATTCATGCATGTTGTCACAATAGAATATGTGTTTGCCCATAGAAGTTTGTTTAGTAATTGTTTAAACAACAATTTGCTCTACGTTGTGTACTATGTTATCAATAGGGATATATACATCCCAGAATGAATTTCAGTCCCTAAAACAAAATAACTGTTTGTGCTTTTTATCTTATGATTGCCTTAAATTAGAAAATAAGAAAAAAACTGATACTTAGGGCATAGTTGGAAACATCAGTAGTGGAAAGTCAGCATTGGTTCATCGATTTCTTACTGGTTCTTATGTGCGAGAAGAATCACCAGAAGGCGGCAGGTTTAAAAAAGATATCGTTGTGGATAACCAAAGTTATTTGTTACTCATCAGAGATGAAGGGGGTCCCCCAGAAATACAGGTAAACATTTGTCCATCGTTATTTTTGTTTTTCATAAGCTTTTACTGATTGCGTTTCGGAATGCCACCAAGTGTGTTTTACACCTTTTTATTATTATAAGTTCATTTTTTGTGTAATTTGACCCTTTCGGTCCAGTGTATTATAATTTGTGCGTAGATATTATCTGTTGCTTTAAGTTGATTGTCTAAAATTTAACCTGACCAGCCTAGTTATTTGCCCTACTGCCCCAAATGTGTCCTTCAACACTACTCTGCCCCAAATGTGACACAAAGTTGCATGTGAGCTTGTATTTGGTATTTAAAGGGGAAACATTATTGTTGACTTTTGTATTGTATCACGAACTGGTGTTGGAAAATGTCATTAATATGAGTTTGTATTTCAATTGGCTGCGGTATGGGCACTACAGGTCTCACACAGGTCTTGTGTAACAAATCGTTATAATTCACTTCTGCATCAACAAAGTTAATTAATTGGTTTGTGTGGGAAAAGATTTTCTGGCAGAAGCTGTTTTTAACATGCTGTAGACAAAATTTATGATCAACTTGACTTCAGATGTATAACATGCTAAAATGTAAAGAACAGGGCATTTGTTTTGTCATAAACCATTATATATTACAACTTTACAAATCAATGAAATTAAAAGCCAAATGCATTTGCTGGATTTAATGTCTTGTAAACTTGTTTGGATGTATGTTAAAAACTTCAGCAGCATTTCGAAATTGGCACAAAACGTTTCTTTCAGTTTTATTGTTTATTCTGATCCCTGAAACAAGGGAATTTCAAGATGCTTAGTTGCACATTTAATATTTCAAATGATTGACTTACACAACTGGCAACAATAGTCTTAGTTTTGAACTCCTGCTTTCAGAACAGAAGTAGTAGACTTTATTACGTCACATTTAGACCTATGTTTTATTTTTTTGCATGAAAACTGGGTTTGGTTCAAAAACACTAGAAATTATAAGAGAAATTTAGTGTCATAGTTCACAAAAGTTTGTTGTGCACATAAACCTAAAAAATGGAAATTTGCATGAACTTTTTTTGTGCATGTTTTGACTGTTTTATTTCCTTGCAACCATTTCTTTCAGTTTTCATCTTGGGTAGATGGAGTG
>QXVZ01029199.1:0-11786 GCA_008931825.1 Phallusia fumigata
ACAAAGCTAAATGCCCCTGTAAGGCCGCCAAATGTTTGTTTTTGCAAAATCAACCGCAGCGTCTCTCCATCATCTGAGATAATCGGAGACAATTTTGTGTATTGGGTCGCCCATTCACACGGTGTTGCATTGCACTTCTTATCGAGCAAAATAATTCCTCCCTTCCGACCCACTAAGCCGCGACTTACAGAGATTCCAAGCAAGTAGCCCATAATAAATCGACCCTTCGAAAAGTGTGCTTACCACTCTCGAAATAAGTGTTAGTAGGACGAAATCATAACTCACCTCTTTGATGGTGGGCCTTAACATCGCGGCTTTTTCACTTTGAGACTTCGTTCGGTTATCCTTTTGTACAGCAATTTTACGAATTCGCAATTAACACTAACGCCATACTTGCAAATATTCTCCGCCAGACATGTTTGTGTACACGACCCAAGCTTCTCGTGGCCACGTCATTTGTCAACGAGAAGTGTTTCGGACAAAATTCAATTGTTATGTAACAACGTGCGCTCGTGCATCGCTGCTTTGTTTGCTATTGTTTAGTCTGGGTGCAATGTATCGCCCATAAAAGAGAACAAATTAGGGGACAAAAGACGGTGAATATCAAAGAGGCGCACCACACGTAAACGACCCGTCACATGTGTATTGGTTCACTGCGTCTCAACCGATCATCGCATCTCTAACCATAACTTGTTGTTATTACAGATTCCTACAAGCAAGCAGAAACTTGGGTTATCGTGTTTGACCTGTCGGCCATTTTGTTACGGGAACGAATTCGCCTTTCCGAGTTGAACCTTCAAGTTCCTCGCGAATACAAAGATGTCACCAGAGTGGAGCTGATAGACGAAAGAGCTACTTCACAAGACGGCGTCACTGCACTGTCTAGAAGAAAAATCGCCAGCACCCACTTTAACGCACGACATATGCCTACCAGTCAAAAGTAAGTATACCCCCCAAAAAAATGTTGAGTTAATGTACAATAAAAAAAATAAACGCTATAGTGCAATCAGGATAAATTTGATTCTAACCATTGATTTCCGTTTGTAGAGTTTCTGTTGACGTCACACGCCTGATTCGTCGCTGGTACAATGAAAATGAAAAGCGGGAAGACAAAAGCAGTTCCAAACAACAACACGAAACCGTCGGCGATTTTGTGAACGAAAGAAGCGAGGTTTCCGACCAAAATCCTACCCTATTCGTTTTTTCAAGCAACAAGCAATTGGATTTGATGGAAACTGTTGCCGCCCATCAAACCCGAAGCAGACGTTCCTCCGCTTTCCGCGGTCAGCGCAAAGTGCACAAGGGACGCGCTGGAAAGCGAAAGAACAGAAAGCTCTCCAAAAAGCGCAACAAAACTGACAAATCGCGACGATTGTACGGCAGCGCTGACATTAATAAGGTTGAGGAAAACGTGTACCAGTACGATATGGTGTCCACAAACAGTCTTGAATTCGAAGCCCAAATCGGACAACAGAAGAAAACTGACTCACGCAAATCCGACCAGGTGTTGATGTGGAAAAAGGAACAGAAAGAAGTGCGGGTCGTTGCTACTAAGAAAACCACCGACGAACCCAAAGAAAACAAGAAGTCTCCAGCAAAGCCAAATCCATTNAGAAAACCACCGACGAACCCAAAGAAAACAAGAAGTCTCCAGCAAAGCCAAATCCATTTGGGTTCAGTTTCGGATTTCGGATTTTGGAGCCAATTGAGCCAACGCACTGCCGCCTTGTGCCCTTTGAAGTTGATTTCGAAAAGATCGGATGGGGTTCTTGGATTGTCCACCCAAAAAAGTACAACGCCAACCGATGTGTTGGGCACTGCAGAAACCCGACTGTTCACGGAGCAAAGCCAACCAACCACGCATATTTGCAAAGCATTCTTTCCAACCAACATGACTCAAATGTGCCTGAGCCATGTTGTGTCCCAACTAAACTGAAACCAATCAGCCTTCTCTACCTTCAGGACGGAGAAGTTCAACAGCAACAACATCAAGATATGATCGTTACAGAATGTGGATGTCGATAACTTGCTATGCGTCAGCGTTTACGTCAACAAAAGTTGAAGTTCCAGCACACACTTTTAAAACCGCATGTTGAGTTCTAAATAATTTTTGTTTCACCGCATTTTGTTTCAATAAATCGATATGTTTTGTTTATATTTGCGTTTGGTTTCCATCAGAGTTAACCAGTAAATAAAAGTTACAAAAATAAATCTAGATTATTCGCATAAACGAGTGTAGGCTAAACCAGTCCTAATCATTGGCCACGCACCTTTAGGTAGCCACCGTTTGTGATTATTTGCACAGAAGTTATGTAGGTCTAGAAATACATATTTTTATGCATGTTTAGATGCAGACAGCACACGTTTAAATAAGGTTCTACTCACCGAATCACCAACAGTACTCCCCTATCTATAAACTATTTGTGCAATGTATCTTTAGCATCCAGCAGGTGTACATTATGCACATCGAGCAGGTTAGGCCGTTTTTGGACACAAGATAATCATCTCGAAAGAAACCGTGTCAAATCAGTAACCTCCAGTACAATAACGTAAGTTACCTAACATAAATTTCCACAGTGCCTACCGTGAAGTTGAACTACAAGTAAACAATTGGTTTCCAAGAACAAGAATGTTGGTTGTTTAGCGGTAGGGTTCTTACTCAGTTCTGCCCCTTAATGTTTGCTAGGGTTAAATTAATTTTTGTAGCATATCAAGATTATCCCTCCATGCGTCTTTTTAATGCAGTCACTACAATAACGAACATTATACAGTGGTGGTCTGATTGAAGTAAGTACATTTAACCCAGCAGATTGCAAAAAAGCAACAACCCTCGCACGTACATGTCGATTAGGACTGTCTCAAACAACACATTTAGAATATTGGTATGTGCGTGATGAATAAGGACTCGACAAGTTTGTATTTTTTTGTCCAGTAAAACATCACTGCAACAATATTAGACTCACTCACACGACAGAAAACAAACCAGATAAATCGGCCTAATCTATCTAAAACACAAACAAATAAAAGCAATTGCACAGTCATCAGAAAGTCGATTCATCGTGTTTGCTAACAAACGCAGGAACAAATACCTTGTTTCTTCCATGCTGAGTTTTTACGAAACATCAATATAGAATTGCCCTAATACTGGACTTATCACACGGGGTATTGTAAATGGGTCTACATAAAAAATACTGGAGTTCAAAAAGACATATTATTCAATTTACCTTTACCAAATTAAGTAAAATGAATTTGTGTTGTGATACAACCTCTGGCAGAAAGAACGTCTTGATTACAAGTCAATAGGGGTTTAGGACGGTGTGAAGAAAGTTCAGAAACTGAAAAAACTAATAAGTTAAACAAAAAAATATTCATCTTCATTCAACATTCGTGAATAAAAAAGTCGCATAAAATCGACGTTAAGCTGTTCCAATAAACGTTTTATTGCCTACATCCCTCCTTATAGCGTACAGCAAAGCTACCTCAAACACTCTGTTTGAAGCAAAGCGCATGATGTAGACCACATTTACAAGACAACAGTCACATATACGATCACGGGAGAGATGCAATTCATCTCCAGAAGAGAACAGGTTATTTTCATTGACTCCACGTAAGTGCTTGACACGAACTATCCACTTTAAGAAATTGTGTATCGACGAACAATGCAAAACGTCACTCCCCCCTGTTAAACAAATTTTCCAGTTTGACGCAAGATGGAGTGGTCATTCTTTCAGCTCTGTTTACTATGTCCTGACTTCCAAAATAGAGTCCTTTTCGACGCATGTTTTCTTCTGCAAAAACAATTGCTTGACGTATAGGTTTTTAATGTTTTGTTAGCTTCTGAAGTTCTAAACTTACTGTTAATTCGTTCCTGGTAACAATTAGCACGCAAATTCTCCACATAATCAGCCTCAATTGTTTCTTCCAATCTTCTTAAAGTTGTTCCCCCTTGTTTGTAATGCTTTTCAAATTCCTTTTTCACAAAGTAACGGATATTCAAATTCACCGTATGTTTTTGGTATGCATATTCACTGCAACAAAAAATAGGTTGAAACAAACGGACTGAAAATCATAACCTGGAACAGAGGTTGGATACAAAAAAATGGGTCACTTTACCCCTTGCGATGCAGTGAATAGACAGGTTCAGCAACAAAAAAATTCCCCAAAACAGACATTAAAAAGATAAGTAAAATCGGAAGAAGTTGAATCCACACAACTGGGCTTCCCTGAAATTAAAAAACTCATGTGTTTAAGTTCCTGTAGCTACAAGACAAGACCACAACAAAAATCGTTTGTCATGTCTGCTTTAATAATAGTTATAATATGCCTTAATCTGCATCATTTTGGACATTAAATATTCTTCAGTATCTTTCCCACCTGATTCGTTTCATGATTGTGTTGTCTCTGTTGTGCTCGTCTATCATAGTAGAAGGTGTTACCTTGTCTAAACACCCTTACGTTTTCTGCAGAAACACATAATCGTTGACTTCTAGCATAGATGAGAACAACAATAAACATACCATTAGGAAAACCACCACCAAAAAACATGTTAAAGAATTCATTTGGATCAAATTCCATGTCATCATTGTCACTACTGTTTCTCCTTCTTCTTCTGTTAACCTGAACTTCCTCTGGTCCATACAGGTCATATCTTCTTCTTTGCTCTGTATCACTTAATACTGCATAGGCTTTTCCCACAGCTGAAAAGCCAGATTTCAAAACTCATTGTAAATTGGCAAAAATATATGTTTTAACTGTCAACAGCACAATGAAACAATTAGTAATTGCAGAACTTGGGGTGTTTTTAACATCTTTGTTAAACCAAAACCATGTTTGCACATTAGGCCTCGTTTGTTAAAATAAAAATGCATTATAGTTATAAAAGGTATATTTTTTATTGATTGCTAGTTCAAGTTTGTACTACCAAGTAGATNGTATAGCTTAATAAAAGTTGGAAATTGTGTTTAATGTCATGATCATAATGTTTTAAAACGTTCGACGCAATATAAAAACATTTAATACCAGCAACAGACTTACTTATCAACCAAACGTTTTTGATCAGGAGTAAACTTTGGTGTAGATTCTGCACTGCTTCCATGTAGGTTGGAGAAATCAGGCAAGGATTGGCTTCCACCAGAGTTTTTTTTCTGTCTTGATGAGGTTTGATTAGATGGCTTTGAGGTTGAGTTTAAAATGTCTTCCAAAAGATCTGAACATATTAACATATATTTACAAATGTACAAAACACAAAATATACCAGAAATTTGGAAACAAAGCCTACCCTGACAAATTATGTGTAAGTTTAAAATTTAATATTTTCAACATTTTAACAAGTAAACAAACCGGTTAGGACATATTATAACACACCTGCAGCTTGTTTCAAAGGATAAAGCTTATTTGATTTCTTTAAAAACCTTTGTGCTTTGTCAAGATTTCCAGTACTGTAAGCATTTTGTGCAATACGGAAACATTTCTGTGCCTCTTCCTTGTTACTCTCCATGCCAAAAAATTTCAACAACTTGTAGTAAATATTTTTATGTCATGTGCTATTAGCAAACCCTTTTTTACACTAACTTGCTTTTCTACTTTCTTGATTCTGCATAAAACTATTGTGATTAGTATTAAGCTTTAAATGAAATTTTTTTGTGCTTATACTTAAAATCTTCACACAAACACTAAAAAAACATCAACCGGGAGCCTTACATGCAGACTAAGATGAGTCAAATATAGCATGGTGCCAATACTTTTTTAACGTGTCACATTTGATAAGAGCACGAAATCTTTGGCACCACCTTTTAGTTTTCAGCTTAGTCTTGATGAGTTTGTCAGTTTAAAATTATTATGGCCATATAGAATCTGTATTCCTTAATGAATTTTAGACCTCCAAACACCTTTAAACACCTAATGACAGTTGTAAATAAATCTAATTGTTTCCACACAGCATGAATTTTACATTTGTATACAACACACAATAATCACATAATTTTTTAAAATGAACTACAACACACAGTGAACATGTTAACGGACATGCGACCGAATACATGCACTACTTTACATTCAAAAAACTCCAGTAACAATTGAACTGCCTGGCACAAACAAGCAAAACAAAACTCAANATTAGTATTAAGCTTTAAATGAAATTTTTTTTGTGCTTATACTTAAAATATTCACACAAACACTAAAAAACATCAACCGTGAGCCTTACATGCAGACTAAGATGAGTCAAATGTAGCATGGTGCCAATACTTTTTTAACGTGTCACATTTGATAAGAGCACGAAATCTTTGGCACCACCTTTCAGTTTTCAGCTTAGTCTTGATGAGTTTGTCAGTTTAAAATTATTATGGCCATATAAAATCTGTATTCCTTAATGCCTTTTAGACCTCAGAACACCTTTAAACACCTAATGACAGTGTCAAATAAATCTACTATGTTTCCACACAACATGAATTTTACATTTGTATACAACACACAATAATCACATAAATTTTTAAAATGAACTACAGCACACAGTGGACATGTTAACGGGCATGCAACCGAAAACAGGCACTACTTTAAATTAAAAAAAATCTTGTAACAACTGCCAGGCACAAACAAGCAAAACAAAACTCAACTAGACCACATAATAATGGAAAACGTAAGTAAGGAAAAGAAGGAAATCCGGAACTAAACATAGAAATAACATCACGACAGTTACAGACAAAAACTCCATAACACGACAAATCGTTCTGTTGGGCTTTTGCTACACCAGTGTTACTAACATCACTATAATATTTGTTATTTTATAACTCAGTACAAACTTTAATGTGTGTTCTTTAATGTGAAAAAATGTCTACTCTTTGTGGAAACCGATTAAATTAAATTAAGGGTATAGTTTAAGCAGTTCGGTGGGGTTTGAGATTGTGTCATTAAACGAGACCTAAAAGAAAAACGATCCAAAAGGTTTTGGCCACCTTTTGTTTACCGAAGGTTCGTCTGTTGATGCAGTTCCTAACAATAGTAGTCATGGGCGCCGGAACGTAGGGGCAAGAGGGGCCATTTGCCCCCTCCTGGTCAGTTTTCTGCCAGCGCCCATGTTAGTAGTACGAAACGGCAAGAAAAAGAGGCTCAAGACCCGTATCCATGATTATTTTGGCACACCAGTTGCAAAAACTTTTTAAACGGTAGACGATATGCAGCCGACAAATCCCAAAACTGAAGGGCCATTACTCAGTTCGGAATGTTCATCAATGTTTAGAAAAGGTAATGAACAAAAGCGCATCAACGTTCAACGAATCAACGCTATTTCGCCAGAATCCGCAGCGTCATTCGGTCGCCATTCCGACGTCATTTAAAATGCGACGCGCTTTTAGTGAGAAAATTTCTAACTTGAATCATTTAAACATGAACTTCGGTTGAGCTATCAGTTGGAACTAAAATCACAGTATGTCAAGCGTACAAGAAGCGTAATACCAAATAGGAGCTGAAAACATTTCCGTTTAGCATGTGGTAAGCTAGAAAATCTGTTCTGTGGTTAGGTTTGAATCCATGACAAAATGCTTGAATAACCATGCTGTATTTAACGCCCCTTGTTATGGTTGCCCTGCATGAAAGTGGGTCAGTGCAGGTCTCAGAATTGAAAATGCGCATGCATACGGTTTCCAGAGTTTAAATTTGCGCATGGGTAAAACTTGGTCTGGTATTATTTAGTTACAGACCGTAGTTGATTGCATCACAGGTTACCGCTGCGAAAAAACATTAATGTACCCTACATTACTGGCATACAAGTTGTAACACAAATGAAGTTGTTTCGGTATCACTGACAGTAAATTAAATATAATCAGATGGGTCAAACACAAAAAAAGCTATTAAAGATTTAAAGTGGGGACATGCACCGTCCACTAGTTTTCAGCAAGGGTCTTGCACATCTCTAGGTGAGGTTGTAGCCAGCAGTGAACCGAAAGAATACGTGTTGGATCTTTTTGGTTTGAAAATGTCATGTCAGAAGAGGGAAGATTGATCTTTTTTCTGCGGGAATAACTCAATGTCCCCTAATCAAACCAAAAACATTCATACTTAACCTTTAAAACTGATTGCTTATATTTTACAGGACTGTAGATTTCTTACCGCCTCCAAAATATCTGAAATGTTTAGAGAACCAATTTCTTCTATGTGCGAATGCAAGGACATTGATTCCGACATTGTAATGCTCAATAAATTAGTGATTACGAATCCTATCATGCAATCATCGCCAAGGAAATTCTTTTGACAAGCGTCGACAAATTTACCATTGCTGTGCAAAATATATTTTGTTTAAACATAAATGTTCGTTCAATAAGTAGGCTGCACTATAACTTACGAAAAAAACATTAATAAAACAAACAATGTGTAACGTAGCAAAACTGTTATGTGTTTGATACACTTTGGGTACCCGCATATTGGAGCCATTTTGTCACCCAACGATCGTGTAATGCAATACCCAGCACCACCAGTTCCAAAAAAATATTTTCCCATCCATCGATGCTGCAAAACAACACTTTGCAGCTAAACAAATCGTTATTTTTCATTTAGATTAGGCAAGGTTTTTAAGAATGCTGTCCTTAAGCTGTTATAAATAGTTTTATTAAAATTACAATTAAAGTACGCACCCAAAAAAACGGAACGCTTCGCCGACCAACGTAAACTGTGTCGTTCCACAAATTGTGATTCAAAATCTCCACAAGCCGATTGACATTTACGTAGTTGTCGTCATCCACGTGACACCACCACCTGTAACAAACAGATTTTTGGATACATCAAGTTTAACGCGATTTCTTTTAAGAGCTATTTCCTTGCTTGCCTCGACCAAAAACTATGAGTAAAACTTTTGCAAAACTATTTCATTCGGCATCGCAAAAATACCTTGTAAGGTTAAATAATTTTGTTTACAATGCTCGATACATTTTCATCCATGCATATAGCCACAATAAAACTATATTACACGATATTACGATTTTTTGGTTGCAATAAAAAAATGCAAAAACAATCTGAGATAGTTGGGATAAAGAAGCTGTACGTTGCCGATCTTAGATAATAGACTTTGTACTTCGGATTTGTAAAATGCATTTAAGTGTATGCACCTTTGATATTAATGTCGCGTTTTGTTCCCAATTATACTTTCAAGAAGTTTTGCTGGCAATTAACAATATATGACTCAAGAAATAAAATTAAATAGTTTGCATACTTTTTGTTCGATGATAAAAATAGATCGAACTCCACTCCAGTCTTGCAACATAGATCATCCCTGGATTAAACACAAAACAAATTTTGCTGCACTTAATTTTCTTTACAAAATCAACCGAACAGCAATCGGTAAAAATATTCGGCTGATTGTTTGCTGTGTTAGAAACCATCAACGATAAAATGACAACATCTCAACTAATTACCTTGAGTGCGTTGCACCGCATGTTGTGTTCACAAGCCTGTTGCCTGCAATTAGAATATAACGTGACCCTACTGTAATGTAAATTATATTACAAAACGCACCTGTTCTGTCCTGATAAATTGGATCATTTTTATCCGTAACGATAAATATCTACAAAAGTCAAAACGTAGTGTGTAACACGAATCGAGATTAAAAGATTTTTGACGTTTTGGCAAAGGAGAGAAATTAAATTAGCGTTAGCGTCCAACGTGGGGGGCACGCCGCTCAAGGTGACAATGCTGTGCGGGTTCCGTTACTTTATTAATGGGTCAAAGATTTCCAGGGTCAACCCACTTTATGTACAACTACAATGCTACTACCATAATAATATTAAGAAGATGCCAAGGGCCTAAAGAGCCGAATTAATTAATCTTTTTGAAACATGTCACATTGTTTGCTTGTCCCCTGCTTTTATTTCCTAAGGTGAAAAAGTTTTAGGGCACAAATTTTTAAATGTAACATCATTGTCATACTATGCATTATTGACTGCTTTTATTAACTTGTACAAACTTTAACTTTACGAAAATTGACTTTCCTAATAAAGCTTACGGTGTTAATATAAAGCATAAAAAGCAGGAGAAACTATATCTATAAGCTTACTTGATCAAGAGAAAGGTCTTTATACCACGTTTTAAGGATAATTTTCAATCTGCGTTTGTGATTTTTTCTGCCGGTTTTCACAGTAAACAGTATGTCACTCAAAAAAGTCCGAGAGTGGTTGAACTGATGTAAATGAAAAAACTTGCTGACAGGAAACAAAGACTGCGAAAGAAGATTTTCCAGAATGCTACTTCCACATCCCAGTATGACAACGATGCATAAAAGCGCTGCTACAGTGCCAGATTTTAATGCCACCATTCTTTACATTTTTTACCATCTAGTTGAAACTCAGCTTTAAAACCAGAAGATTTTTTGCCAGAACGTCATGCGTTTGCCAAATCGTTTGTGCGACAGTACCATTTTCAGAAAAAAAAAACATTTTGTTTAGTAGAAACACATTTTATTGTCGTAAGTTTTGTGTTTGATTTACGAAAAAACGGCATTAACAAATTTTGTCATAAATGCACCTAACTTTTCTAGGTAACACTGCTAACTGTCCGAAACCTGACTGCAAAAACCGTTTCATTTTTAAAAATGCTTATTGCACTTTTTAATTAGCATTCCCTTTTCCCACTTACTAGCTAGCTTCCCCGCGCACATCATGTCCACATTGTATTGCTTATTTCATAACCATGGCCCTTGGCTATAACAGTTGCCTAAAAGCAAATCTACAAGTTGTTACTTATACTGTTAAGAGGGCGTCTAGTTAGGCTTTAAACCACACTTCAATCCCCGCTCAACAAAATCCAACCCATACTCGTTGCATTTTGAATAAACAAGGCTGTAGAAACAATGTCTTGGGAAAAGGGTAATTTGGCTGAGGGCTTGCAAAAAATAAATTTAATTCTATTGAAAACACGCGAAAACGGTTAATTAGTATATCATGTTTAATGGACATGCATACATCGGCAACTTATATGCTCTTTTTGTGCTGGGAATATCTCCAACTAAACAAACATCGCAAATTGCATTCACATTTCATCGCAAAAGACACCAAACACTAAGCAACACTACTTTCGAACAGCTACTTTGGACAAGCACCCAGCCCTAGGAAAAATATTCAGCTTTGTAACAAGAGGCTACTCATTTTAATCACATCCAGGAGCACAGCGCTAAACTACACTATAATGCCCTGGAAAACCCACAGTTTGTTGATGTACTTTCGCTTATCGGCCTATGGGTAGCATCAAGCAAAGTATGCGACGATGAAGCGCGGTTCACACTTTTTACAAACAGTCTGTCAAGCGAGCGAGAAACCAGTATCGGACATCACTGTTGGAGGCAGGTAATTCAGCAACAACACACAAAACAATCAAACTAAAGAATGGCTGAACTGACGCAATGCACATGGCTTGGGTGGTTGACAAACAACTTGAACTTCCGATCAGTAGCTGAACGGCCATCGCTATTGCTTTATCGCCTAAAAGCTGCATGCAAGCTCAATCCGGGCAATAACAAAGCCACGGGAAAAATTATTACTACGAGATTTATTTCTCATTTAATAAAACCAGAAGTGTGAACGGTTATAACGAAACAAGCTTTTTATACTCTAACAAAGCGCTGAGCGGTTTCCAAAAGATTTACCAGCTCTTTAGAAAACTACATTCGACTATCAAATCAGATGACAAATTAATGGAACTACGCGACGCGAGCTGGTCATCACGATCGAAGGACAGCAGCCAAACTCATAGAAACCAACATTCAAAGAACATTTTCAAAGACTGCTTGAATTGATTCTGCAATGAAC
>QXVZ01029201.1:0-15884 GCA_008931825.1 Phallusia fumigata
CCGCCGCTGCTGGTACTTCCACCGCCACCTACAAAAAGCATCGTTCTACATTTAACTTTCACATTTGGTTAATTCTAAATAATTTGCGACGATTCCAGAAACACAAATATATTAAACCAATAAACCCCTGCGAATGTTTACATATTTCATTTTTAAGTTTTACCGTATTTAGGACAGGTTTGTTCGCAACAGCCACATCCACAACCACATCCACAGCCATCTGAAAAAATTCTGAATTAGTTTTAACATTACCAAACCTTTAGAATGAACCATCACTTACGACAAACGGCTGTCAGGGCAAAAAGCAAAATAACAACTTTGATCATCGTCACTGTTTGAAGTACTAGAAAGGAACTAAAAAACTAAAAAAATAAAAATATTATTATAACCGACAAAATCTTATCATTTGAATTCCGTTTTTTAGAATGTTAGATGGCTAATTTCAAACGTTGATTAAACAATTTTGTTAAATTGTCAGTTAAATTGCATTTTTTAGCTCAAAGAACAGTTCCAAAAGTCGCTATTAACACCGATGCGCTCAACTGGTGAAATGCCACGTCTTTCTTTCCCTTATATACATGTACATATATATACGTATTTTTACTTCTTGGTGTCGCAAACAAATAACTCTAGACATTTTGACCGACTCATATCCTATTCGAGCAGTCACGATTTTTGAGTCATAAAATGCATCCAAGGTCACACAAAAGTTATTAATCCGAAGATAATTAACAAAGAACATGACACAACATTTATACTATAGGATTTATACTGTTTGGTTTCTGAACCCTTTATTGTGAAATTGAACTAAACATTTAATTGCCACAAAATGAAATATGTTGGAAATTTAAACACCCTTGTTAGTTTGCAAAAAACAAACAATCGACGCGATTGATCGACATCTCAAAAATAGAACATACCAGTGACAGAACACAACTAATACANTGAAACATGTTGGAAATTTAAACACCCTTGTTAGTTTGGAAAAAACAAACAATCGACGCGATTGATCGACATCTCAAAAATAGAACATACCAGTGACAGAACACAACTAATACACAAGTTGCCACTACATCAAAAGGTAAAAGGTATAATTTGCAGTGAATATCAAAAAGCGTTGAGCGACACAAACAAGCAAGTTTATTGTTACGTCATAGGTTCGGTAATAACGACGGTTGGTCAGCAGAACGATTAAGATGTTACGTGTGGTGTAAACTGGAAGCAGTTGTTAAGAATAAATATGCCTCTACAACGTGCGTCAGTGTACAAATAAACCGTTGGAAAGTACAAGATTCGGATCAAAGATATAAGAAAAACAACTTTATCGAAATATGCAAATAAACCGGATTAGGTTTTTATTGATAAAACGTTGAAAATCATGCTTACTTTCAATTTAAAGAATTTGGAATCACCAAATTCGGGTAATACTTAGCTTATGTATAGTTAACCCTATCCACCGTCTTGGAAATGTCTACTTCAATACAAGATTTCTGCAAGTTACGGCGATCTATGATGAAACATCTTCTGTGGAAAAACAAGGCTATTATTCGGTGGCTAATTAATACCATGTTATGTGTCAAGGATTTGCATGTGTTGTATTAACTTGTGACATCCTGTTGGCACATCACGACATCGAACATATGACATGAGACTTATGATGACACATACGATTAACTTGGCATGAAACGAAACTTTCATTTGATTAAAAAACTTAATGATACAACTTCCTTTAAACGAACTTGTGGTGGCTGAGGTTTGAGCGATCATATACTTCCTTCTCATAGCATGCAAACTGAAATAGGTACAAATAAAATATGTGTTTTATGTAAATAAAATTTGTTTTGCCTTGCCCTAATATTATAGTTGTTGAAATACAAAAGAGTGGTACAATCGAAGTGTTTAGATGGTTATATTAATACCAAAAGTGATTGTCAGAAATGTCAGAAATGAACTTGCACAAAAATTTAAATACTTTTTTTCAATACAGACATAGATTTAAAGCAAATCCCCAAAACCCGGTCGAAGTTGGAAAAGCGACATGTTTAAAACTATTTTAACTATTTATCGTAATTGGCTTGGAAAACCAACCAAGAAATACTTAAAATAAAGTTCAGCTGACAGCCGTTGTCAGAGTTACAGAACCGTGACACGTCGACCTGACACGAGTTAATTTTTGACGGCGCGACTATTGTCGAAAAGGAAGATAATTACAACAAAAAGTTTGTGTTCCGAGTAATGGCTATTCACGGGAATAACAACATTCCTTCCTAACGTAAACCAGAACGCGTTCCTTGTACCATGTTGGCTGCTACACCAATGGACCGATGTTGGCTGCTACACCGTTGGATAATATTGCATCGAGATTTTAAACAGCAGTAGTGACTACGAGCGGACAAATCAATTGTTCTTCTAGAGTATTTGTCAAAACAAGTCTTTAGACTCAACTTCATGCGGCAAGACAATGGACGATTTTATCCGCTATGTGGTGCTCGACCCATATACAGACACGAAAAAAACTGATCGGGATTCGGGATCGTCCCGGTTCGAACCCCGTGAAAAAAAACGGTTGCTGGAGATCTGTCTTTTTTACTCCCTGAAGCAGCTTAGAATTTTGAAGCAGCTTAGAATTTTGTGTATTATTGCCGAACGGTTTTGATTTTGATGAAGTATGTTGATCCTGCAAGAGCCATACATCGGCGTTCAGTCGGCGTTCCAGACACTCCTTTCAGCAAAGCGTAGGCTAAAAAAACTCTGCGATTGACCAGCGACAGAGGCCGATCTCAGACTTTACCAGCTGAGCTGTACAGGTTTGCTGCAGATGTCCGAAATCAATATGCGCTGGCATATCATCCATAGCTGTCAAGCGAAGTTGGAAGTGATTTTTATTTTCACTTTGCAAACAATTACCAAATCAAAAACGATATTAAGGTTAAGCGTGCTACAGAAGCAATGTAATTATACGTAATTACATGTGGCGTTAAAATTAATGGCGTTAATTAGATTTTGGAAATACCATCGCACGAAAAGAATATCCATGTCGGGTTACGACATTGAATTAAATCACATTATGAAATAAAGGCTAAAAGATTAGCATTTTGTAATAGATGTCAACATCGACTTCCTCGAGCAAAGATGCAATGTCGGCAATGCATTGCATGTATAAGTAAATTGCTTCAAGTTGCATAAAGACCTCCCTTGGCCATCTTCCAGGCACGGTGGGACACAAGTTTCTGTAAAACTGCAAGAAGCACTCAAGGTCACGTCCTCCTTTTTGGTAGGCATCGAAAAGATGTCGAACCTGAATTTGAAATAAAATTTAAACCATTTTTACAAGTTTTTGTTGTTTTTACATAGTGTAAACGTTAGATCTTGATTTGCCGTTTTCTAGAGTCCTCAAGTCTTTTAAAACTTCAAAACTACACTTACTACAAAGTAGTTGTGTAAGGCTAATTGTTGTTTAGACTTTGGTCCAATTCCACGAAGTGTCGTCACGCATTGGCTCTGGAACTGAGTAAAAAATTAATCATATGCAAAAAGTAAAAAGCGAGGAAAGTCAACTTGTAAATAGAATTTTTTTTAAAGGCCTTCTGTTCTGTGGGGGCCTGGTAGGTTTTGTTAAATCAATTTCTGCTGGCTTAGATCTGTGACATAAGCGTTTCGGGACAACCTCCTAGGTCCGCTACGTACAAGACTAAGTTCCAAGTAGCGACCATGACTTTAAGTCTTAGAACTAGTACCCTTTTTCGAATTATCTCTTTCACTCACAAGGATACAAATAAAACATCTAGGAAAATAGCGTTCAATTAACCTTTAAAGTTTTGTTTAAACATTTTTTACATTTACCAAGATGTTGATAATATCGTCTATCCGATCTTTAAGGACAGTTTCTGAAAGATATCCATAACGTGACAATGGAGAATCGTAGTGCTTTCTAGTCTGTAAAAACACAAAGCTTTTTGACGCAATGTCACCGTGCGCCTATCTAAAAGTGTTATTTTTAATGTTATGACCTACAATTTCAAAAGTTAGTTCAGGAATCGACATACGCTTGCATAGACGAAAACTTCCAAAATCAAATTAGGCATGCTGTGTTGCAACTGTCGAACTGTTTTTCAATCCAAATACTTTATTTTTACTAGCTTACAATGTAGAGGTTCTATTCACAATTATTTAACAACAGTTTTTGTAACTTGGATAGATGTTTGGATTGACACCTCTGTCTTAAAAGAAAAATTTACCTGAAATTTATTCTTTGAAAATTGAGATGCCTGCACGCCAAGTGACATCTTTTGAATCTAAAAGAATCAGATTTTGGTGTTTTTGGCAAATAATAATCTCGTAGACTGATGTTTGTTTACTTACCTTTCCTTTTTTTCACTGCAGGTTGCAAAGCAGTTAGTAATTACAATATCACCCAACCAGCAAAGTGGGTTTTGTACCTACAATGTTGTAGATACTCTTTAAATGTAAAAGTTAACAAATGTAATGTTGTACATGTTCCAACTAATTTTTGATCAAGAATTTGATCATCATATTACTGAACTACAGCATTTTTTTCCGAGCTTTTTAAATGTTTACAACTTCGTTTTCACGCACTCTCATTTTCTACATTTATCACTGAATTTATTTCCACACATTCTTTTTTCCTATTTAGTATAGTGGGCATATTGTTTTTCACTACTTTCAGTTCTCGTTACACAGTGGAGGAAGGGGGACGTGTAGTGAGCCATATTTAACGGCAAACCGCGTAATTTCTGTAGGAATCAAAGCTGCCTTGAATTTGCAGGAATTTCTCGCTTGGGCCTCGTTGTGGTCGTCGACCCAGGATTTGTATCCTAATAAACGGTATTATTCGAAATGAAATCTTGCCTTGTTTATCAAGTTAGAGATGGTGAATTATGTATGACAGTGTACGGATTCAAGTAAGATTGAAACAATTGGCTACAGACAGTTACCATATTGACCCCATTCTAAAACCTGGATGTTACAATTTTGGCATTTCTTCCCGCATATATTTTTCAAATAGTAGGTCACGCAAAGCATTAACAGTAATTATCAATAAGAATAATAATAACAACAGCTCTGCTTTATAAGCTTTTGCGCCGTAGCCCAATCTATAGTCGCCCGCCTAATTGTAAGCTTCCACTCGGCCGATGACAGACCTAAGGTGTCTCAAAGTAAACGGCCACTAGAGGTCGACCGTGCAGTACAACCCGCGACCCCGCAACTGTTGCGTAAACAAGTTAATGTTTAACGCAACTTCACACAGACTATAGTCTGGTCGCAGCGTTCACTTCTCAGCTATTTACATTTATCTAGCGACGCAGGTTAGCTTTCAAACTGATCGCCTATCCAAGTGTCGCAAATTCGTTTTTGGTCTCTCCTAACCAGACCAACGGCAATGAGGCAAGCTAACGGAAATCAACGGTTTATATACAGGTGCGACCGGGGAATTCCCGCGACAGGCCCACTTTAAAGGGCGAGTTCAGGTTGCGACATGTTGTGCAATAACGATGGCTATAAGTGTCTTTTGCGTGAATGTCTATACGCGACGAGATCTCTCCGTGTAAATGATTAACATAGTTCTGCTTTTACAATGAAGTGAGAATAGCTGGTTGGCGCAACAGGTATAGCTCGCGCAATTCGGACGTAACTCTTATATACTGACGGTTCTACAATGAGTTAAGAACCATACAAAGTTCCTGACGCTTGGGCTCATCAAGCAATTACTGCTACTGTTGTAATGATCTGTTTGGATGGTTATCACAAAAGATTAATAGCGTGTCAGAAATATTATTGGACTTTGCACAAACAACATACTTTAGGAAAAGATGTTGTTTATTGCTAAAATGCAAAAGGATTCAAAACAGGACTGTACATAAAATTGTAAGAAAGGTGGAACGTCTTGTCCCAGTTTAAAGGTATTAAAGGCCAACCGCAGTCAAATTGTTTAAAATTATTTTAAAGGTAAATATGTTTGTGGAAAATAATTATTATAAAACGTACATTCAACTACATCTAGTTACAAAACTCGATGTAAATGACTTAGTTGCAAACTGAAAATAAGGAAACTCATTGCAGCGCTAGCGATGGCTGGCAAGTGCTTCGTGCGCCACCTAGCTAATCCGCCAGACACAATGTCAACACAAGGAAAAGCAGGCCTGCATACTAATCATTTGCGTGCGGAGCTTGCGATGTTATACACAAAAATGTTGGCATACTTTTTGCGCACACAGCAGTTAAGACTTTGTACTGCTTAAGTTATGTATAAATCTGCTAATGAAACAAAAAGTTACCGATAAAGTCAAAGGTGGTTTGCGCAAAATTTCTAAAAAATGCTGTGTTCTAACATTGTGATTTTAAATGACTTTGAAATATCATTGCCAAGGCTTGGTAAAAAATTTCATACTTTATCCAGATTTGTTCTCATTCGAAATACAAAGCAACATCAATGGTAGTTTTCCAAAATTTAGTTGTACCTAGTTATGCTGGAATTTCAAGTAGACTGATTGCAACATAAAATCGAACAGTTGGTAATATGGCATTGCGTAGCGACCTCAGCCAGTAAAACAAGAATGCGGAACCATGGTATTCGTTTGTGCAATGTTGCGACAAAATAACGATCATAGTAGGGAAAACCTTCTAGTAAAATGATTGAAATATTCTAATAAAATTACACTTTCAAATTGCGACATTTTGTTTGCACAGCTGGTGGCGCAACATTGACATACTACCTGCTGCCAAGTGTTGCGCGCACTGTCAATAATAAATGTTGCGCAACATTTTTCCCTGTTATGATCGTTGTTGCAACATTCCGCAAATAAGAATCATAGTTCCGCTTTGTGTTGGCGTAGCTTGCTGGCGCAATCCTCAAAACAGTTTCACCTGAGGTCTACGTAAAACTTAAAAATCTTTCTGAGTTACTTCAAGTCTTTTTTATTTTCCTCTGTGTTTTGCATAAGGTTAACGGAATCGGTATTTTATTTGGACAGCTAGACGTTTTCAATTGCTAACATTGCAAAAGGACGTAAAGCAAAGCCATCCTTAAAATTGTCAAAGAGGACGAATGTCCCAGATATACGGTATTTACTTTATTGGAATCCCCACTATCATCAACTAACGAATTAATAACGATTTTGTGCAATCTGTTACAGGAAAAACTGCGGCTTTGTTAGTTTGATAGCGCCGAATCTGTCGAAGAAGAAACGATTACCACAAAAGTGTGTGAGGGGTTGGGGGACAACACACAAAAATTGAGGCGAAATAGGAATTCATAACACTAGGAGTGCGAAGCGGTGGCACAGACAACCACCTTGTCAAATAAAACAAAATATTTTACATTTTGTATTGGTCTTTACAATACTTGGTGCACCCCAAAACGTGAGTGTTGGCGTTTTGTTCATAGTGAAAAGGCAGTCAATACAAACGTTTCGTAGTTTACATTTAAACATTGGATTGTTCAACAAGAGTGGTGGCAGTCAGCCTCGTTCTTCTAGAGAAAGTTTTTGAAAGAACGCTTTAGGCACATATGTCCTGTAGCTACACAGGCTATTTTTTTACTAGAGGAGCTTCGATTACTATTTTCTAAACACAAACTAACCTTGTGCTGCTGGTGAATTTGTCTTGGCATATTATTTGAATTCGAGTCTAAACCCCACTTGGAATATTTTCTTGCATATTTTTTAAAACAGTTTTCGTATGTTTTTTCTGTTGTCTGTCAACCTTGTGTAAAGTGTGTTTGCAAAATCCGTGCAACGAAGCAAAGCCTTTATTTGTAGCTGATGATCTGTACAAGAATAGCGAGGCTCACAAAAGAGTGTGTTTGGCGTGTGGTTAGAAATACGACTGGTGGGAACATTGATGAAATTACTACCCCCGCTAGGGAAGAACAACGGTGTTCGACAGGAAAACAAAACCGCCGAAAAAATCCATGTGGAATATAAGTTCAAGTACCAGAAGTCAAGTAAAGTCCAGTCGCATTGTCACTTCATCAAATTTGTCATTGTTAAACGGTATCGTAAAACAGCAAGGACAACGAAAAAACAGTAGGTTATAGAGTCAAGTGCCCTGTTATTGTAATGTTTCCTGTATGTTCTGCCGTAGGATCGCACCCGACCGCACGAACTGACGGGGTACAGCCGGTTGCATAAAACTGTGGTCAAACCCACAGGTTCTGCTGCCCAAACACAACTGCGTGGTACCAGTCAATGCCAAGGATGTCGAGCAAACATACAGTGTCAGGGGGGTACATGCGGTAAATCTCTTCAAGTTGATCAAAGACCACCCCTGGCCACCTCTTTGAATTAGGACACATGGCTCTATACTCCCGTACAAAGCACTCGCGATTGCGTCTTTGTTTTAAGTAGAGTTCAAAAAGATGTTTAACCTGCAATTAAAAGCAATTCATCATGCAAACCATCATGCAATTTGAAATATGGAGGGTTGTTTTTTATTGGTTTTTAAAGGTCCACACTTTCAAATCAATTTTCACTTTTTTAGATTTGCACTTTATTAAAAGTGTTTCTAGTAAGTTACGATATTCCAAAGGTTGCCACAATTAACATATTACAACTTTGAATTATGTAGCTTCCTAACGTCAAAGGTATTGATTGTCATGTTTTTTAACTTAACACTTACCGCAAAAATCTGGTTTAACGCTAGAAGAACTGTCGAATAATCCCCAATTCCCGTGAGTGCCGACACATCTGCGTCCTAGGACATACAAAAATGTCACAAGAGAAAAGACGTCACCAGAGAAAAAAAGTAGAAAAAACAAGTGACGTACTATACGGTTCGGCAGGGTCAAATCATGCGAAAAAAGCGTCAGGGAGAAACACCTAGTGTTTTTCGCAAAATTTTTTGGTTATAAAACTATTTCTTTGCCAGCGGGTCAAAATTTTGGAATGTAAAAGACTAAAAATTTACCAAAAACAACAGTAAATAACGCAAGTGCAAAAAACTAACATCTGGGCGGCATTTTTACATAAAGGCGATTCGGTGCAATGCAAGTAAACAAACATCGTTAAAGTTATATTTAAACATTTATTACACTTACCAAACGCTGGTTGATACTGTCTAATAGGCCATGATTCTGGGGATAAGTTGCAGGTAATGGAGGACCGGGGCACAGTTGAGTCTGTAAAAACATGAACTTTTATACCCAAGTGTGTTTTAACTCAAATAAAAAAGTTGCGCTAGCGTTTATCCAAATCTATACACGAATTCGGAATCTGCATGAGTTGCACAAATAAAAACTTCCAGAACTTTCCAATGTGTTCACCACAACGTGACAACACCAAGATTTTAGTGGATATATCGTTTTATCAGGGTTCGAGGTACAGTTAGTGCAGGTCGTAAATTAAAAAATACTATTTTCGCTTAAAAGCTTGCAATTAAAATATAAAAGATAAGTCAAGATTGGCGCTAAACGACGGGCTCAAACTTGGAGAACAAAACCGCATCTAAAAAAAATATTTTTTTCCATGTTGTTGCATATATAGTTGAAATGTTATTTCGCCTAAAATTGTAACATGGTAAAAAGCGATATTTTAATTTTGCAACAAATTAGATTGACGCTTACCTTAAAAAATTGGCGCATGCCTTTAAAACAGCAATGTGCCTTTGTGGGCTACAAAAAACTTACTTGCAGGATGGAGCTTTGAATCCAATTTAATGGATCCCAACCTGAGTTCATCTGATATCCAAATCCATAGCATGGACGCTGGAAATCGATCATCATTTCAATCTAAAAGAATTTCATCTCACTGTGTTATTGTAAATAAAATTCTCATGACTGATATTTTGTTTACGTACCTTTCAGGGTTACGAACCAAGGTGGCTGAGCAGTTCAATTATCAATATCACTTTAACAACCTTATGCGTTTTGGTACTAGTAGTTTAGTACTTGCATTTGTATATACCGTTGATTCTAAAAGCATGACAAAGTTAAGTTTATTTAACCATCACAAGAAAAAAGTGAAAATATAATACTACTCGGGTGAGACAAAACGCAATGAACATTTTATTTAGTTTTTTATGTTTGATTTCGTAATGAAACAACAACCGATTAGTTTTAAAGCCTCCATCTTGTCGCACTACCTGGAAGAGAAAAATCACATCCTGAAATGTAAATTTAAAACTTCTAAAGTACATTAAGTTACTAAATTCACATGTTCCTGACTGCGCTCAATTTTGGAAACAAAACTCATTGCACCACCTTCAGTAAAAGTAAGGGCTACGGCTGACAAGCGTTACGTCAGAATTGCCCATATAGCTATTGCGCAAACCAGCTGGTTTCACCGCAACGAAAAAGCGGAACTGTTTGCGCGCAGAGATTTCCACCTCAGCTTTAGCGATCATTTCTAACCTCATCCAATCTAACTATACATTCTAACCTCAAAAAATGGATGTCCATGCGAGCCACCCTCGTGATTTTTAAAATTCACGAGTTTTTTTATTGCACCATTAACAGTTAAATTTGTTAGGAATGAACAGTGCAGTTTGCTCCTGCCATCCACGCTAACACAAGGAGAAAGCGGAACAACAGCATTCTATTGAGAACGCCTTGAATAAGTGGCAGTAACTTTTTATGTTGTTGTTCGATACTGCTTATTTGTGTCAAAACAACGACCAACAAAGAGAAAGGTTTTAGGTTCGCCTTTGCAGGAATATTCCACGTTTAAACCGTTTTCGACGAAAATATTTTACTTCGATTTAATTCAAACATGAATGCTACAGCTATTTATATATTTTCGGGCTACTCATTCACGGAAAACAAAATTGTAACACACTTTGGTGGTTTATCCAACCCATTTTCAAGCGACGTAAACTCTCGCTCCTACCCACATCTGCCTGAGATAACTTAATGAGCGGCCAAAACATGGTGGAACATGTCCACAAGAGAGAAATAAAGAGAAGCGCAATCACTAAGTAAAAATATTTATGGTTGTGTTTACCACTGCGCAGGTCGTCGGCGTCGAGCCTTGCTCGCTTAAGTATGGTGGATAGTTGTTAGCAACGCGGACTTTCTCGGTAAACAATGTTCAGTCACAAATCTACGATCAAGATTTATAGACTGACACAAACAAATATTTGTTTCACGCAGTATGGCTACGCCGCTTAGCCTTCAACGAAACTAAAACGGATCAGTTTTCTTCTTGTCCCAGTACCTGCCCAGTAGAAATGCACAAAAATGTTATGAAACTATGTAATCGCAACCTAACAGCCAACCACAACAAAATTAGATAAAATTATCCTCAAAGGTAAAACATTACCTCCCAAAATTAATTTCTGAAGGTATGGCTGACCGGATGAGCGCATGGTTATTTGCTGCCCTGAACTGTTTAAGTAACTAACTCTAGAAACTACATCAAGTTACAAAAATACTACATACATGGTTCAGTGGCAAACTAAAACAAGTAAACTCTTTGCAGCACTTCAGTATGTGTAGACAGAGCCATGAGGTTGGCAAAAACTACCCTAATGTTGCGCCATCCCGCTATTGCGTCAGCCAGCTAATGTCAACACAAGGGGAGAGCGAACCTATATATTACATATTAATCATGGGCGCGAGGCGTAATCAAGAAACTTCGTTTGCTGGGTTCTGTTTGCGCACACTGCAAATCAGAATTGTCTCACTTCCCAAATTATAGAGGGAGCTCTTTGTACAAACACGAATGTCTGGATAATGTCAAAGACGGTCTGGACAAAAGCTCGAAAAAACATTTCGTTCCAACATGGTGATTTTGTATGACTTTAAAATATCATGGGAATTGGCCTGGCAAACAGTTCTTATCTTATCCAGACTTGTATAATGGTATTTACTGTACAATATTGAGACAAAACAACGATTAAAGCCACGGACAATTTTCTGACAAAAGATTGCGCCACTTTTAAATTGCAAAATTTGGTCGTCTGGATAAATAAATTGAAAAATTGACCACGAAAGGTCGTACTTGTAGTATGTGTGTGGAGTAGTACCACAAACTATAGTTAAACTAATCATATTTATTTGTTAGAAATAATATGCAGTTTTAATATGTCGCGATCTTTCGACGTAATAATCAAAATAGAATCCAGCTTACCCCTTTGATGAAAAATTAGATGACTGGGTCAGGAGGTGGCTCAAGCAATTCTGACATAACACTTTTGCTGTGAAGCTGCAGTGCATTCAACCTCCAACCGCCATTTGTACTCTTTAACCTTTTTGCTTTTCGTAACGTTTTAACGATGTGCACCTATTACCGGCCTGGTGATTGATTTAGTGCTTGTATGTCGCTATGTTTTCTTTCAACAAGCGAAGTAAACTTAATTAAACTCAGCTCTAATACTGATAAATACTAAAGGTGTTGCAACAAGTTTATGAACTATATGAAATTCCTGACGCTTGCGGCTCATCAAACAGTTTCTGTTACATGTTGAAATGATATGTTTGTTGTTATTTCGTCTGTCATGGAAAGGGAGAATGCCGCTTACTTTTCAAAGTGGTAGTTTAAATAATTTTTGAATTGGCCTTTTTAATACCAGGTGTACCTTGACTTTTTTTCCTTTTTTAATGGGTTAATGTTGGCGCCTTGTTCCTGGTACATAGTAGGTCAACAGTTCTAATTAAATATTAATCAGTGTTTTGTAGTATACCATTGAATGATAAACAAGAGGTGACTATCTGTGGCCAACCTCGTCCTTCAGGTTTTCTGAAAAAACGCCTTAAGCTCTCTCGCGGCTAAGAAGTCGACGATTCCATCCACTGTTGAGTGGGGATATTAAAGGAGGCGCAATCACTAGGAATGGTTCCTCTAGCTATGGAACTTTATCATCACGCAAACAATTGCTTACAACAAACTCATTAACTTATACACAACAAACTCATTTTTCGCTGATTTGTGCATATTTTCAGTATCTTTCTGTTTATTTTGCTAAATTCAAGCACAGTTTGGAATAATGACTGATGAGGATAGAAAGACATAGGCTATTCGTTAGTGCTCTCAAAAGCCCGAACTGATTACCGTAGGTTCCGCCACCCCGTGTGGGAACAGTTATGCATGTCGCTACCGCTAGGCGGCGCATTTCTAAAGTACAGTAGCATTTTGCCTATACAGTAGCATTTGCCTATTAAACTGCGATTTTTCCCATTCTGTAATTATTGGGATCAAAAACTAACTTTAAAACGACAAAGTAGCAAAACATGTTGTTTGTTTAGTCGCAAACAGTCAGATGATTCTGCCTTTACTACTGTGCGAGTTGTGAGACAGTGTGGCTTAGTAATATTCTGACCCAAACTATATTATTTTTAGCACATAAACACATTTAAAACCTGCGAAATGTACGGAAACATAATGCAAATTAAAACTATTATAAATCATCTTTTTTGTCAGTTTTATATTTGGCTTTCACAAGCTTAGAATTCGTTCCAATATACAGATTGAAGTTAACAAATGTGCTGGTAATAATACTCATTGACAGCTTCGAGTGCTTGTCCAGCGCGATAGTTAACTTGTCCGACATTTCTACAGATGCTTTGGAAATGTTTATGGAATTCAGCGGAATCTCTTTGTTGACGAAGATGCTCTCCAAACAACATTTCGGCCTGTTCAAAACACTGTTTAGTGTTTACATTATGCCGGTAAATCACCATTACAATTCTATGCAGGTATATCAGCATTACATCTCTACAAGTCTTACTGTAGTGATTCCGGCTTTGCACAACCGCTTTCCATAGACTTTTCCGATACCGGGAACACGATAGATAGATATCCCTCCCATTGGACCATTAACAAAATATTCGTGCTTCAAACTTGGCTGTCCTGACTAAAATGTACGGAAAGTCAAGCATTAAAAATGTAGAGACAATATTTATTCATCTATATGTAATCGGGAGATCTAAAGAACTCTAAAAGGCACTTACCATGTCGTTGGTGGGTTTGTTCGTTTTATATTGTTCGAAAGCTTACCCAATTGTAATTTTTGTCTAAAAAGAATCAAATTTCACTTGATTATTTTGTTAATTGTTTGTTTCTTTGATTTAGTTATCTGCAAATCTAATGTAATGTATAATTTATTCTTTTTGTTTCCAAAAATGGCAAAGTAAATTTTGTTGTTTCTGAATGGTGACTTCAATTTCTACGACGATTTTCTCAACACTTCTAAAAAGAGAAACGCTAAAGGGCACAAATTAGATTTTTTTCAGTTTTAGATCAAAACCATCTTGAAAAGGTAACCTGTTTTCAAACATACTTTATAACATTTCTAAACACCAAATGAAACTATAACGGATTATTTTTAGACTTTTTGTGGTCTCAGTAACTACCGAATAGAAAAAGTACTGGTGAAATGTGATTAACCCAGACCTACACGCTTGTTTACGATATGTTTGATTATTATTTCGAAATTTAAAAATTTAAGCATTTGATTGCACAGCAAATGTTAGAGGGTATCCGAATTATTCTTGTCATGAACAACACCCCAGGTCTTTGTTTTAGTGAATTCGTCTTTATAAAACAAACCTTTATACAAACAGAAACGCCTTTGAAGTTGTTAATATTCTCTCAACAGCAAAATGGACTTCGGTACTAGTAATTTTACATGGAAAATGCAGATACCGTTGATTCTAAAAATTTATTTACATTTGAAACCGTTGCGAGTGGAATCATTTAACTCATTTCAGAGTGAGACTAAACAACGACCAAGGCTAGAAAACGCGAAAAAATAATTATTNAATTATTCTTGTCATGAACAACACCCCAGGTCTTTGTTTTAGTGAATTCGTCTTTATAAAACAAACCTTTATACAAACAGAAACGCCTTTGAAGTTGTTAATATTCTCTTAACAGCAAAATGGACTTCGGTACTAGTAATTTTACATGGAAAATGCAGATACCGTTGATTCTAAAAATTTATTTACATTTGAAACCGTTGCGAGTGGAATCATTTAACTCATTTCAGAGTGAGACTAAACAACGACCAAGGCTAGAAAACGCGAAAAAATAATTATTGTATTTAGTTTAGGACTTTTAGCAGCCAAGTAAAACAACAACGAATCTGTTTCAAAGCCTCTTTTTTTCTTCCAAAGAGTACCCATAAGAGAAAAATTACCTCCTGAAATATAATTCTGAAACTAACTTCTCTGAAACTAGATTTCCACCTCAGCTTTAGCGATCGTTTCTAACCTCATCAAATCTAACTTAACCTTCTAACCTCAAAAATTGATGTCCATGCGAGCCACCCTCGTGATTTTTAAAATTCACGAGTTTTTTTATTGCGCCATTAACAGTTAAATTTGTTAGGTTTGAACAGTGCAGTTTGCTCCTGCCAGCCACGCTAACACAAGGAGAAAGCGAAACAACAGCATTCTATTGAGAACGCCTTGAATAAGTGGCAGTAACTTTTTATGTTGTTGTTCGATACTGTTTATCTGTGTCAAAACAACGACCAACAAAGAGAAAGGTTTTAGGTTCGCCTTTGCAGAAATATTCCAACAAAACTGTAACACACTTTGGTGNCAGTTAAATTTGTTAGGTTTGAACAGTGCAATTTGCTCCTGCCAGCCACGCTAACACAAGAAGAAAGCGGAACAACAGCATTCTATTGAGAACGCATTGAATAAGTGGCAGTAACTTTTTATGTTGTTGTTCGATACTGTTTATCTGTGTCAAAACAACGACCAACAAAGAGAAAGGTTTTAGGTTCGCCTTTGCAGAAATATTCCAACAAAACTGTAACACACTTTGGTGGTTTATCCAACCCATTTACAAGCGACGTAAACTCTCGCTCCTACCCACATCTGCCTGAGATAATTAAATGAGCGGCCAAAACTTGGTTGAACATGTCCACAAGAGAGAAATCAAGAGAAGCGCAATCACTAAGTAAAAAGATTTATGGTTGTGTTT
>QXVZ01029202.1:0-30789 GCA_008931825.1 Phallusia fumigata
ATAGGTCAGACGTGTTTACAGAAGGGACGAATTGGATTCCCAGCCATGCCCGACTCTAAACGTCCCAATCCTCTTGATCTTGAGGCCGAACGGACAGGGCGTAGATCGCTGTGATATCGAAAATTAATGTGGGAATGCGCGCAATTGAAATGCAGTAATAAGGCGCTTTATCCTCGCTTGGTTGCATTGAAGGTGTGGTATGTCGTGCGAATCGCGATTCCCATCGTGCTAAGCTATTTCAAACACTGCTACTGGGTATGACGCACACCCGAGTGTTGAAATAATCAAATGCGGTCTCGTGTCGAAGCGATTTGACCGAAAATTTGCACAGGCTGTGATTTCTGATTGTGAGTAATTTGCAGTACATCATCGAGGACTCCGTAATGGTTTCTAACGTCAACATTAGGTGGCCGGTGACCCCGCAACGAACCGCCCCAAATCGCCTCGTGCCTTCCCTAATCCGTCGTGCCCGGTATGTCCGAGTGCTCCAATGCGTATCTCGAAACAATTGAATAAACATTGGGTTTGTTTCGTGACGAAAGAGTTGCATTGTTGTTCTGTGCTAATTTCTGCAGCACAAAACCTGCCAACATTTTGCAGTTTTTAAAATATATTGTAAATATTAGATTTTTGTTTCCATATTTGTTGTAAATATGTTTCCAACACGAACGGTTACGTTTTACCAGTGACCTTTAATTAAAGGAACCGCTCTGTAAAAATACTTTCAATTTTGCTTAGCCCAAACAGCTGACCCCAATGACCTTAATTCAGACAGATTATCCAAATATTTTGCTTTTACTTTGCATAAAGCATGTGTAGCGATGGAACTAATCACTTTGTTTACCGGCTTAACATGTCGACGTAGTTTGCGAATTCTTTCCGAAATAGAATCGCTCCGCGAAAAACTGGTTACATTGCAGGCGCGCCCGGGCGAGTTCGGATAAAAGTTCGTCCCGTGGCGCTTGCGCTTTTCGTTGACCAGAAAAGATGCGTATCGCGTGGGATTAACTACGAACGTAAACACTCGAATCTCCTGCGCCGGGTTTACCGCTTCACGCGTCCGCGCGCCACTGACGGTTTATTTATCGATTGCCCGACGAGCCTCTTTCATGCGACTTGTTCACGCAGGCGTCAAACGAGATGGATGGCCAGTTAACGGGCCGTCGTCTGCAACGCCACTTGTCTTCGCTTTGATGGATCGCGCTCGCTTCTGTGTGTATGTTTGTTGTTGTTGTCCTTTTTCCGNACCTGCCAACATTTCGCAGTTTTTAAAATATATTGTAAATATTAGATTTTTGTTTCCATACTTGTTGTAAATATGTTTCCTACACGAACGGTTACGTTTTACCGGCAACCTTTAATTAAACGAACCGCTCTGTAAAAATACTTTAAATTTTGCTTATCACAAACAGCTGACCCCAATGACCCTAATTCAGTCAGATTATCCAAATATTTTGCTTTTACTTTGCATAAAGCATGTGTAGCGATGGAACTAATCACTTTGTTTACCGGCTTAACATGTCGACGTAAAGTTTGCGAATTCTTTCCGAAATAGAATCGCTCCGCGAAAAACTGTTACATTGCAGGCGCGCCCGGGCGAGTTCGGCCAAAAGTGCGTCCCGTGGCGCTTGCGCTTTTCGTTGACCAGAAAAGATGCGTATCGCGTGGGATTAACTACGAACGTAAACACTCGAATCTCCTGCGCCGGGTTTACCGCTTCACGCGTCCGCGCGCCACTGACGGTTTATTTATCGATTGCCCGACGAGCCTCTTTCATGCGACTTGTTCACGCAGGCGTCAAACGAGATGGATGGCCAGTTAACGGGCCGTCGTCTGCAACGCCACTTGTCTTCGCTTTGATGGATCGCGCTCGTTTCTGTGTGTATGTTTGTTGTTGTTGTCCTTTTTCCGAGCGTGTAAGCAAACGACCCGCTGTTTTTGTGTATCGCACTTTGCTTTTACGGTTTCCCAACGGACGTGTCAATTTGCGTACAGTCATCTCTTTAAAAAACCCAAAGTCGTTTCTCAAGGATAACTTTTCTTGGATAAATTCCCGTTTAATTTGCATTTCCTTTGTTAATCGCTCGCAAACACTCCTTCAAACGCCCCAAATGCGCCAGGTAGCGAAACCCGTTTATGAAAGAGCGACAATGTCTTTCGGGGTGTCGCGCCCATCTAATCGTCGGTTGTGGTCTCAGAATCGCACCACCGTTTGCGGTCAGATCGGGAACATTTAATTGTGGATCTCCGCAGCCGTCTCTTCCGCGACGACTGTATTCGCTGGCGGCACAGACACCTCAGCGTCTCGCTTTCTGTTCCATGTATCGTTTGTATCCCCGCTGGGCGCGGATCTCTCGATTGCAATTAGTCAAATTATCGCCCTGATCAATATGCAAAAGGTGCAGCGCTTACATGATGGAATTGGCTACAAAGTCTGTAACAAGCCGCAGTATGGGGCGTGTATTCGCGTAGTTTTGCGAATATTGCCGGTCTTAACAAAATGTTTAATCGCTCATCCCCAGCTGACCTTCAGCTAATAATCGGTCTTTGCTCCACTATACTTGTACAATTGTGGAAGCGAAATCTCGGAAAATCACCAGCTTCTGTGAAGGGTCGAGGTTTTGCGTGGGCTCTTTACATCGGCCGTAATTAGCATTCCCACGATTCGCCCGGCGTAACGTATCTCAAATCTACTTGCACACCCCAATATATTGGGCCCAAATAGCCCATGCCAAGGCGGAGTTGGTGCTTGAGATGTATCACAAGAAAATCCCTGTCAGTCCTAAATTCCGACCGATTGATGTTTTTCATAATATGCTGATTCAGCAAAAACTTAGACCAGATTGCCACGTCACGCAACACGATGCGCTATATTGCTGTGTGACAGCTTTCTGTTGAAAATAGGCCCTCTGTTAAACAACATGTGCCTATTGATACTAGTTATTTGTGCATAGTAGTGTCAGTTGTGCGCTGTTAAAAAATGCTCGCATGTGTTTTTTTGCAAAAACTGCATTTCATTGGCCTTTAAAATTTCTCGTGAACCCTGAAAACTACGTACAAATTATAACCGCACATTCCTAATGTATCCGATTGCCCGCGCCATTTGAAAAACGTGACAGAAACGGAGGCCACATATCGACCTTCGCGTGACAGGCCCAAATCCAAAACTCAAATCGTGCTCTCGACCGCCACCTTGTGCGAATCCGCCACCATCCACATCGATCAACAAAAGCTGTCATCTGCCGGCATGGGAACAAAGCAGGGTAGCGTTAATGATAGCGATAAGGTCTCAGATGGGATGATTGTGTTGATGAGCATATTGCACATAACTGTGTGTTGTTGCAGCAAGGCAAGGACGAAGCCGTGGCGCGGCCAAATCGCGATGTTTATCAGCACTTGAGGGAGAAGAGATTCCACGATTTTGCCTCGGTTGAAGTGAGCGGGGAGTTCTTTATGACGCCGCAGGATTTCCTGGAATCGGTGACCGACGAGCAACCGAGACGTAAGTGCCTGTGGATTTAATTAACAAAAACAACACAGAGCAGATTAAACGCCTCGCATTACTANTATGACGCCGCAGGATTTCCTGGAATCGGTGACCGACGAGCAACCGAGACGTAAGTGCCTGTGGATTTAATTAACAAAAACAACACAGAGCAGATTAAACGCCTCGCATTACTAAGGGTGTTGGATTCAGAATTTACTTGACGACATCTGTTCAACCCTGTAGAGAACCTAAGGTCCGCAACCTGTAAAATCTTCTGTTAAAAAATAAACCAAACATAATTATGGAGAATCACAACCACTCAACGTTCATAATTTTAAAAGGTTTTGAGCATACAGTGTCGTGACTTGTAATAGCCCGAGTTGGAGACTTGAATCGAGCCTGTGTTGGTTTTTACAAAGAACTCGACTGTATTCGCCGTCTTAACTCGACTCACTGGTGACAAACGGCTCGACTTGACTCGCGTTACAAAAATGATAAATATCGTGGCGCAAAAAAACGGTTTAAAACTCCATTACTTGTACGGAGTGCAGCTTAACTTGGACTCGCTCGCTGGATGACTCGACTTGTGGTTCAGTCATAAAGACTTTTTACAACTGTGTAGACATCCCTGATACGCAGTTTATGGTTCAATCGAGCCCTGAAGATAATCGTGAAACATATACGAAACAATCAATGATAATGACGTGTTTTCTTGCCAAAACCATTTTATCTGCTATCAGATATGAGGATACGCTAATTAAGATTTGCGTAAATCCGATGTACTGAAGCTGCGTCGGTTTTGCAACAGTGTAGCTATCACTGCAGCAGCCACAGAAAAGGTTACGGCTTTGCGCTTGGAATTCTTAAAATGTGATCTTCTTGCCAATTGGCAACGGAACACGAAAAAGATTGCGATAGCAGTCGGTACGTTACGAAATCGACTGTACGATAGACAGTATCCCAAAATTGAGATAAAAGATACGCTGCATTTGCAGTCGCTTGTTAAAAGAAAAAAATCGCTTTGTTTTTTCACTTGCACTCTGTTTTGGTGAATCTGTCCTTTGTCGTTGAGGTTAGCCTTGATCTTTGTTGATTCACAGGCCGTTTACTTTTAACGCGGGGTCACAGAGTTTCTGAAACAGCCCCGGGTAAGGGGCAGGGTTTTAATGGCCAAAAACACAGTTAATGGTGCTTTTAATGGCGTGCTTTGATCTCGCAAAACAGAAATTCCTGTGTCTTGCGATTGGATTTCCCGGTTTGCGTGTCAGCTGCTAACTTGTCTAAGCGACTATCGTAAAGCTATACTGTTTTTCAAGAGCGGCACACTCTAAACGATTTCAGGGAAGCAAACGACAAATGCAACGCTCCATACACATACATAGTTACTATACCATCGCCTTGTGTATAACAAGTCCTCATTTGCGTGACAATTCTTGTTGTGGCGCGGTTTAATTCGCTCGCTTTGTTGTCAAAACAGAATTCCCGTTTGCCGTCGTTGGTTACGTTTCCTTCGACCCGAGTCAGAGAGGTTATGATTAGCGCTGAAAGCAACACAAACAACAGGTATAGATTTCCGCCATAAAACGCACGCGCCATGCTAGTAAGGTATTACGCACAGCGTTGAACAGCCGAACTGGGGTTGACAGTTCCCCACTGCCCCGCAACCGTTTTTTGATCGTCAAACATATCGCAGTTTATTTAACGTCAATTAGACTCCTTCCTATGGACTGTTGTTTTCCGGATAGCGTGCGGCTTATAATAGCGACTCCTGGGAAGGAGATTGTTTAATATCGGGGATGGCGGATGGTACGATTTGTCATTGGAAAGCTGGTTGATGTGTAGCGGCCTCACGTGATGTAGTTGCAGGCTGTTTTATGTTTAAAACGCTATTCGCTTTGGAACGTCCAAACACGCACAACTTTTGGACATTCACATATTAGGCTGCTATATTGCAATGTTTTACGTTCATATGACCACAGTTACTACAAATACCGCCTTCGCGGTACATTGCTGTTGCTTTGTAGGCTTGCACCAAGTTTGCGTTTCCCATAGTCTGGCCAACACAACGACACAGTGTGCTTTTGCGCTACCAACTAACTTAAAGGAGTGAGCGACCGCTTCCAGTCCGCCAAGGGCGATTACGCATTGCAATTGAGCGTGCCGGCGTCGAATGCCACGCCGAGGTGTAGCCTGTCATCCCTTCACACTTTTCTGCCACATACATGCCGAGCGGACACGCTTTCGGCTCGTGTTTTTGTTGTCGCTCACGCCTCGCACTAAATCATTGCCCCCATAGTTTACCCTCGCTCCGTTGCCAACCAAAGCGTTTCGGGGGCCGACGAAAGCGGCAGCGCTATTTTCGGGGCTTGTTTGGTATTTATGGGAAGCTTCGCGCTGGCCCCTTTATCAAATTTTCGCCTGCGAATGCTGGCCTAATAGGGCTCATTGCGATGACACAATAATCCACCCTGGTTGGGGTTAGCGCTCCCAGGTCACATTAACAGGGCGTAGCTACCGGCGGAACGCTTTGTTGTTGGGAACTTATGCTGATGTTGTCGTAACTTCAAGTAAAGAAAGGTTGCATTTGTTGACTGCGTGAGAGTGGCTTATATGTCAGTAGGCGCGTTTTGGTGATGAACCATAAGAAAGCGTAAAATGTCATGATTATTGTCATGAGTGCACTTAAAAATATACCTACTGTTTTCCGAAAGTTGCTTGCTGTCTAACATACCTCAAATGTTTTCACGGTGCTTTGAAGTTTCGTAAATGGCAAAGTACATTTTAACCTTACAAGCGGGAGTTTTCGAGTCATGTGATGTGCGTCTTGTGAGGTACAAAACGATTGTCCAGCATCGAAGTTTAAACGTCGTTTGTGCATGGCCTATTGTGCTGTTCCGACTTGGCGGGTGGCACAAGTGTCCACCTGTGTACATAACAACACGCCGTCTTGCCACGCGCCAGAAATTTAAACCATCCCCCGACACTCAGCACCAAGTACGACATGCGACAGATCTTACCCCAGAACTTCGTTTAATTAACTCATGTTGTCACTAAAATGTCATCGCACATGTTGTCGGAATTTACTCGTTTGTGGCGACTAAGGTTTGCCAGCACCGGCCTTACACGCGTGCCTCGCGTCTGTTATCGCCGTGTAGTCTGGTCATTGTGGTTGCGACGCCGCCAACCGCACGGATTTGACTGCCAAGCGGGGCAACACGATCCTCTTGTTTTGTCAAACCTCACTCTGTTTTTGCCAAAATCGTTATCCTTTTCCTCTTCACTGTGCAAATAGTATTTTTGGTTAAAACAAATATTTTTCCGCCACAGTTAAAACTCCGTGCACAGAAATGACACGATTTCGGTCGCCGGAAAATCGTAGAAGCGTTTGAGGTAGCTGAGCTCCCATGTCCCATAGTTTACGGCTTGTGTAATGCGTGTTTACGGGCCAGGATAAGATAAGCGGTGTCGCATTGCCGCATAAACGAGGCATTGACTCACATGGCGAAGCATTTTGCCACAATGTGAAAAACACCCTTCAACGGCGCGCAACGGCCGGTACAAGGTCACGTGATGTCTTACGCGTGTGCTTTCGTGCCAGTACCCGTTTGCACTACAGTGACGGTGTATAATGTTGCCCGCAGCCGCGAACACCGAATCTAATCGTCAAATCGTCGACATTACATCGAAACTATTGCCTGAAATTGGCAACTCTCAAATGTCTCGCGTGCAGCAAACCCCCTGCGCTGCATATTCGATGCTAGCGACCGATTATGAACCTTTTCGCAGTCCGCGTCATAAACGACAATAGGGTTTCGTTTTTCAACGTCGCGTGCAGACATCTCGGTTCCCTGTCACGTTGCTAGGATCCAAAACTTCGTTGTCAGTATCATTGGCCGGTCACTGCAGTTGTTGTATCAGCTCCTATGTGAAACCTCGCCGCTACTTATTGTCATAATATACAGAAGTCCATTGTCTTGCGTCCTCAGTTTACGCATGCTGTGATACCTATCTGTGGTCGGTGAAGTGAACCTTCTGTGCCACTGACACACGGCGTAACTTACAACTGCCACTGGATCTGTATATCTGCAAGAGTCGCACCCGTCTGTGCGCGATTCGCCCCGATTCCGGCTTTATATGGATTGCGCCAGGACGCATAGGCCTTTGTTGGTTATGTGTAAAGCCTCAAAAATCCGTTGCGCGAGAAAGTTTCTCCGAATGGAAGCCTAGTGCTTCCGATTTAAACTTGGGTGATTGGGTCTGAGTCGGCAGAACGAGGGTCGCACGCAAAGCCGATGCAATCTGGCGACTCAATTTACAGATTAGCGTTGTTCGCGGCCCGGACCTGTTCCCTTCACATGGCGACATCGCGTGCCTTCGATCGTTTTTCCGGGCATGATTTGAACTTGTGCCGTGCCAGCAATGTGTTTGCGCACAGGCTGTGGTTGCCCTCCCGAACCGGCGCCCGCGGATTGCGAGAATCCATCCATCCGGATTCACCGGTGCTTTCCCTAAACTTTAAGCCCAGCCCACGCGCGCCAAGACGACTTACGAGTAAACTCACGTGCCTTTTCTTTCAAGGGCCGACGAACCCTATTAGTTCTTAAATCTTTGTAGTGAGCCAATCACGCACAACGTGTTGATAAAATTTCCGGTTGGCAAAGCCCCCACAATGATGAACTATTTCCGTCATTTAAACATCTATTTTAATTCCCGTACAAACTACATGAAGTCATACGTGCGTTTGTGCCGTGTATGGCCGGACGGTTAATTTTACTTTGTTAGCCACGTCCCGTCCCCAAACCAACACCACGTTACGCACGCTTCGGGAATTTCTTGCCGCAAATTAGCTGATGAAGGCATAGCATTCGTTTTCGCTGTTCACCTATCGTTGTGTTTGGCGAAGCGTCTCCGCTTGCGTACGAGAAACGCCATTAACCAGAATATTTCGCCGTTTTTAAGCTCTGACACAATGGCACGAAAACGGACGGGCGATTCAGGTAATAGGACTTGGGAAAAGTATAATGAAGCTTTAAAATATTGGCCAAACCCGATGACGTATTTACCCCTGTAATTGAAAGCATAAGGTTGCAACATCACGTTGCGTAGTGAAAGTCCCATTGGACTCATTGGGTATGACATTTACGTAGGGGCTGATGGATATAAACGGTGGATTCCATTCTTCTTTGTCACGCGCCCGACGACGTATGTCTTTGCTGCGTCAACAAATTAGTCGCCGAAAAAACCGTAGTACGTGTCTGATGAACTGTGGTCCAAAAATATATTTACAGGCGCCAGTTGTATCCATATTTGGCTGTATGTGTATGCTGTAATTGTCTGCATATATATTATGTAATGGCAGCTGTATCATTGTATGTGTACATTCTTTCTTTANCGAAGAACCCTATTAGTTCTTAAATCTTTGTAGTGAGCCAATCACGCACAACGTGTTGATAAAATTTCCGGTTGGCAAAAGCCCCCACAATGATGAACTATTTCCGTCATTTAAACATCTATTTTAATTCCCGTACAAACTACATGAAGTCATACGTGCGTTTGTGCCGTGTATGGCCGGACGGATAATTTTACTTTGTTAGCCACGTCCCGTCCCCAAACCAACACCACGTTACGCACGCTTTGGGTATTTCTTGCCGCAAATTAGCTGATGGAGGCATAGCATTCGTTTTGGCTGTTCACCTATCGCTGTGTTTGGCGAAGCGTCTCCGCTTGCGTACGAGAAACGCCATTAACCAGAATCTTTCGCCGTTTTTAAGCTCTGACACAATGGCACGAAAACGGACGGGCGATTCAGGTAATAGGACTTGGGAAAAGTATAATGAAGCTTTAAAATATTGGCCAAACCCGATGACGAATTTACCCCTGTAATTGAAAGTATGAAGGTTGCAACATCACGTTGCGTAGTGAAAGTCCCATTGGACTCATTGGGTATGACATTTACGTAGGGGCTGATGGATATAAACGGTGGATTCCATTCTTCTTTGTCACGCGCCCGACGACGTATGTCTTTGCTGCGTCAACAAATTAGTCGCCGAAAAAACCGTAGTACGTGTCTGATGAACTGTGGTCCAAAAATATATTTACAGGCGCCAGTTGTATCCCTATTTGGCTGTATGTGTATGCTGTAATTGTCTGCATATATATTATGTAATGGCTGCTGTATCATTGTATGTGTACATTCTTTCTTTGACAAAATGTACATGCCAAGTGTCTTGGATGTGCGAGCACAACTACTTTCCCTTTTTGCTCTACGCTGCGCCAACTAGTGGTAAGATTTCAATGCAGGGAGAAAACGCTTTTTCTGTCGCTATAAATAGCTCTTGACCCGTCCACCTATCCAAGATAAGCCAAGTACGCGACATTGAGCATTTGTTTTGACGTTTCTGCGCCAAGTGTCGAGTCACGCACGGCATCCACTGCACAAGATCCCTGTGCCGTGTCACCCACCGTCGGCCTATTAATAAAACGTATTAGGTGTCGAGTTTCGATCGGGTGTCGAAAATGTAGTCGATGATGACAAGGCCTCACGGTGTCAGGTGCCGAGTAATAGTGGCATGACTGCCTACGATTGGCCGATAAGGCCGTTTACCGCCGCCCACTGGCAACCCCGACTGCTGGATCCCAAAGGCCAGACACGCGATCTCTCGCCGCGCCGCTGTTGGACCGCTTCGCCAGCTTGCAAGATGTTGTCGTGTATATTTGTGTGTCGTTAGCCTGCGACGCGCAATAGCCGGCACGCGCAAATTTGGGTCCTGGTATGCGTTTAAAATCATGCAAAAAACCGCGACGACTCCCTGCAAATCACTCTGGCATGCGCACGGCGACGCGAATCGCCCTACCATGTTTGGATGCGCTGGCACACACTCAGTTGCTTCTATTACTCCAAATGAACTGCATAGGGACAGGTGCCGAATTTGGAACTGGCAAGGCGATGTAAAATTGTCACGGCATCTCGGGCATTTTGCGGTTGCCGTTTTTGTATTGAGGAATGCTGACCACATCCAGGTGTTACACTCGCGCGGCGCAGCACATTAACCCTCCGTTTGCATTTGGGGAAAATGCACCCAAGGCGAAATTCCAGAAAGCACTTGAATCGTTTTTGTAACCAAATGGGAAAGATGGATGGTTTTTCGACTTGTCACTCAGTAACGCGCAAAGTCAAGTGATTTCCCACCGACATCAAGCCGCAGGCATTCAATCCACGTGACTCAGTGTCCTGGGTGAATGACCCTGGCGACCCCTGGGGTTTTATTTGGGCAGGATATTAAAGCGCCACGAATACCGCGCCGCTATTCTCGGATAGGAAATCCTTTCGGCCGCCTGCCCGCCCTGTTTGTGTACATCTCACTGCATTGCCTTTTCACCCCGTTTCGTGCTCTTTCGAGCCGCAGCATCCTCCTACACTGGTGCGAGCGCAGTAAGGTTAAACGCCGTCGGTAATGCGTGCCAGCGATCGAGTTGTGGCTTGCGACATCCGACACCGGGCCTGGCTACCCGAGGTAGGGTTAAGTCGCAACCGCCGAGCGCTTGACCTCAAGTGGCAGTTCCGCATTGGCCCTTTGTTGCATTGGACAGGCCCGTCCGCTTTAAACAGGTGGACGCCTTATTTAGAATTGCAGTGCATAACCCGAGCCCGATTTGGTAACTGTCTGCGCGCGCCCAACGACAAACTGCGAGGTAATACCCGCGGATGATCCTCTCGTGTCCCAATCTCTATCGTGAAGGTATTTATTGGGATGCGCCAACTTCCCTCACGCTGACGATAAGCGGCGCTTTCTCCATACGCCGAATGCGGCCCACTTTATATAAGCTATGCCCGGCACGCCAAGCGCAAACAGGCCACCCTGTGCATGTATCAGGCATTTTTGACCTTTTGCGGAGTGAAACATGACTCGGAAGGAGATCCGGATGTTTTTCAGAGCTCAATGGCTCCGCAAGTGTCCATAATTGATACATTTGTTTACCCTGCTAGTCTTTGACCTAGATCATTTTTGCATCCGCAACGTTGTGTTCTATACATGGCGACCATTGTTAATGCACATCGACATTAAATAGGATGTCTGCCTGTAATTTCCTTACACAAAACTTTAGCAAAAACTACAACGTAAGAATCGACAACACATGTCAGTTTTTGTGGTAGTTTATCCTATAATAATTAAATTGATGATAGAAAAGAATATTTGTGCGAAAAAGTGAGGCTTAAAGTTTGTGCACAGAATTTAACGTTTAGCGCTAGATCCAATGTTCCGAAGTTCCGTGGTTTACGAAGTCAAAGCCATCGATGNTAGGGTGCCTGCCTGAAATTTCCTTAAATAGGTTGCCTGCCTGTAAACTTCGACAACACATGTCAGTTTTTATGGTAGTTTATCCTACAATAATAAAATTATAAGAATATTTGTGAAAGAAAAGAATATTTGTGCGAAAAAGTGAGGCTTGAAGTTTGTGCACAGAATTTAACGTTTAGCGCTAGATCCAATGTTCCGAAATTCCGTGGTTTACGAAGTCAAAGCCATCGATGTAACTTGTTTAGCTCCTTCCAATGTGTTGTCCGGAGAGCCGCCGCATTCTCCGGTCGTGGGCAAAATGTCAATCCGTCAGTCAGTGCTGCGGCCGTCGCGGGCACCAATAGTAACAACTCGACCCGGCCATTGCGGTTCGTCTCACGCAATGGGAAACTAATTGTGTTGCCAGACAAACAACAAACTCTCGCGCGCGATGCCCGTCCTCCCCGTCGCTGGCTCGCCGTTGCCGTGGCAACAATATGAGAGCGTCCTATCAATTTGAAGCGCCCCACTTGCCCCCAAAGGATCGGAACTTTTGATCCAGCGACATTGAAATCTCGGAAAAGCTGTCGCCGCTGATGCTACCGAATGACCTCGTCGATTTAATTTAGCAACGTGCTTTACTCTGCAAGTGGCGTGCAACCGACAGCCGTTAACTAGCGACTATCGGCTTCCGCGTTCGCTTTAATTGCGCGACAGCGTTACTGTCAATTTAACCTCATCTCTATGCAGGGGCTTGTGTTGCTGATCCGTATCATTGCCTTCTGTCGTATTGCGATCAACATTTGCCCTTGTAAAGTAAGCCCGTGCGAATTCGGGCGTGCGAACCCGGCGCGATTCCCATGGACTTTTCAGGGGAAGCCCCTGTTGTGATACACTTCAAAGGGCCTCCGTCCCGGTGCAGTGACTAATAAAGGGAGGAGATGCGGCGTTTGATCGCCAGGTTTGTCGCCTTGTCCACTGTTTACTTCTCCTGTTGTCCGTTTAAGAAATACACGTCCGCCCTTTAAAGGCAACACCAGACTGTTATTTCCCGGATTTACACGTGGTTGTCCTGCCGCCCCCTGACCCCCGCATAGCTGACAACACGTAGACCCCGGGGTGGCACCACTTCTACCCCAGGCAACGCCCTGAAGTAACCCCAAGTCGATGACCCCGCACATTACTACTCCATTATGCCGTTCAAAAACGCCATACCCCCCGCGCATACTACTTGACGTTTCCTTACTGGTCTTCGTGTTATTTGACCTGCCAAAATTGTCCATATATTCCCGTGCGAGTTTTTCAACCCCCGCCCGGTTTTTCAATGTGTGCATAAGAAGGCGTTGGTGACAGGAAGCCAAGATTGTTTTTGGGCTTTGCTGTGTACAGGATACGCCAGTCCATCGGCAAAACAAAGTCTTAGCTGCATATGACCGCCTGTTGCGTGGGCCGGCAGGTGCTGAGCGATGTCACTGTCCAGTTCCCACACTGCCAATGTCCCAGGATGANACTACTCCATTATGCCGTTCAAAAACGCCATACCCCCCGCGAATGCCACTTGACGTTTCCTTACTGGTCTTCGTATTATTTGACCTGCCAAAATTGTCCATATATTCCCGTGCGAGTTTTTCAACCCCCGCCCGGTTTTTCAATGTGTGCTTAAGAAGGCGTTGGTGACAGGAAGCCAAGATTGTTTTTAGGCTTTGCTGTGTACAGGATACGCCAGGCCATCGGCAAAACAGAGTCTTAGCTGCATATGACCGCCTGTTGCGTGGGCCGGCAGGTGCTGAGCGATGTCACTGTCCAGTTCCCACACTGCCAATGTCCCAGGATGAATATGTATTTCCGTCCCGAACCGTAGGCGGGGTGTTTGTGTTAGTCACTTGTTTTGAACCTGGGCACTAACTTATTTAGCCGTCGGCGCTTTAGGGCTTGTGAACAATACGACAACGGAAACCCAACTACACTTGTATCATCGCCATGTTTAACGCATTGTCGCGGTAACGACCCACAGCTTGCTGATACAATTTGTACAAGTCCACCACGGATGTGTCACTTCAAGTGCATCATGCCATGTCTGGTTTAAAAACAGCAACACGTTAGTCATCTTTTAAGCGCCGTAGCGGTTGCAGCGGCGTGCTGTTGACATACACATCACTCAAGGCCCCCCGCGCCGCCTGCGGTGTTATTGTTTTCTGCCCCATCCCAAAATTCAGCCAATCGCCATGAATCACTTGTTTCCGAGCGACAATCTCGCGACGCTCGGAAATCACCGGAAACGGGGCCTGTTCCGCTTTGCCGATCGCGCGACATGCTCTTGGAGTTGCTGACGTAACGGGCGGCGGCTTTTGTCGCTGCAAAAACAAAGGCGCGGTTCTAGGGCTTAATCCATCTGCGACCATGCTGTCTCTGTGCAAAGCGAATCTCCCGACCTCCCACAAGGCAGCATTGATTCAGTGGCAACGTTACGTGGTTTTTGTGTTTGAACGCATGCTGGTGTCCGGATTTTTACTTTCGTGTTTTGGTGGCGCTAAACCAACTCACAATGCGGCACCATTGTGGCAGTCGGAATTTGACGTCTTGCTTGACTTAATCGAGTTTAAATAATATTCGGTGCTTGATTGAAGTGGGACAAAGACGTAGTATCTCTCTGCGCATCTAAACTGAAGGCTCACTTAGAAAATGTTTCCCGTACTGTTAGTAAGATACAGCACCTGGTGTAAAAATAGGTGATGACACGCCAAAATGTAGCAAACATGCCGAAACTTGATTCTTCCTTAAGGCGGCTTATCTAAGCCCGATCTTCAGTGTAAGGCAACACTGAAGAAAAGCCGCACAAGCGAGGAAGGAAATGATTTAAGTCACATTCTAACGATGACCAAACTATGCTTCTTGCTCACACGCTGCTTTGCGTGTTCCCTAGATCTAACGTAAAACTGTGACTGGAAAACTTCATAGGATCCTCTGTAAACTGATCTTAAAACGTGGAAACATCATGGCCTGATCCATATTTGGTCAACTCTAACTACAGTCGCAGGCCCAAGAGATACATCGCATTTTTTGTATTTCTTTTAGCGTCTTGTGATGTCATCTCTTGTTCATGCGCCGTTGTGTAAACTTCCATTACATTTTTACCATTAAAATTATACAAACCTTTAAGTTGGATGATTTGTGAGTGATTTTTTTATTACAATCCTCTCTTTGGCGCTTTGCCCTCTGTCTACTTTTTAGACTCGTAGCATGACTCATTGCGTAATCGAGAAAGAAAGGTTTGCTTTGATGCAACAATAGCGAAATCTGTATGTAATAGATCTAAAGGTGCATTTATGTTTAACAAAAACATGAGAAAACTCCACTTAGTTGTGTATGATGTACCACTTATAAGGAATCATCGGAAACGATGTCAACGTTTACATTCTAAGAGAGTCACTGACATGTGAAACTCCTCTTGCATTGAGTTGGCTCCTGACGCCCATCCCGATAATGTCAACAGCTCTCTTGAAATGTTGCGTCTTTGGCCCTAGATATTTCTAAGCTTGTCTATTTACAACGTGGGTGTGTACTATACACAGACACTGGGGTGCCGTCTTACGTTTACATACTTGCCCCTTACCACTCATGAGCGCTTAACTAAAGAGCAACCGCTACAATTTCTTATACCTGCCACCTTCGCCTTGTGTGGAATGTGTGTTTACCTTTTGTGGCCACTTCCACCCCAGTAAACCGGCAAACCAACTACTAGACTTTCGCGCAATAAACTGATAGATTTATATACTTTCAATTATTGCTCTTGTTGTAAAATTTTGCTGACTCGGATATAAAAAAGACGATTTTCTCGCTGTGTTTATTTGTTTCCACCTTGATCCCAAACATTTGTAACGAACCGGAGCTAAAATACAAGGCTGTGACACGATACCTCATGCCAGACCTATCTCCACTGTTCTTGAGTTAACTGTGACAACTTAACCTTTTAAATGAGTCCCGAAGTCATGTTTGATTTTATCCTTTAAACATTTACAACCGTAACACTTTGTTTAAATTGGTTTGATATTGATTCTCACGTTGCGAAAAACGTACCGAATGAATCCATGTAACATCCATCTGTGGATAAAACAGTCTGCGTACCGAATGAATCCATGTAACATCCATCAGGGGATAAAACAGCTTCACTTTATGGGGTCATATCAGTGGACAGTTTAGTTTCCTAACTTCAACTGAAAATAACATCAAGGGATTTTTTTGTGCAGCTCGCATCGGTCATATGAGATTGGGCGATTCGGATGTGAAGACGATGTTAGGTAAAACTCCCAACCAGAACAAGAACACATCGCGCTTCTTCCGATCTCTACACAACAATGGGCTGATATCGTACACTGAATATCTTTTTCTGCTCTGCATATTGACAAGTATGTTTTGCGGTTTTTCGTGATATTGTTTTTGAGATAACTTTAAGCAAGCGTAAACGTTGTGTGTGTGTTTGTGTTTTAAATCTTTTAACCATGTTCTGACGTACACTTGCAGTACGGCGCAAAGTAAAAGGTCAGCAGAAAATGGTTTCCAAAAGTAACTCTGTTGCGCCACTTAGCGGAAAAGGCTGGTTTAATTCATTTTTTGTCCTTTTCCAGAGCCAAAGATGGGGTTCGAAATCGCATTCAATATGTTTGATGTTGACGGCAACTGTCGGGTTGATAAAAAGGAATTTTTGGTGGTGGGTGCATTGACGTGTTTTCTATTAAAAAGTTTACAAAGGTTTTAACGTCACTATCATTTTGCTAACGAATCTTTAATCATGGTCTATTTTAAACGTTAAAAGTATAAGTTTATCGGCTGTGATTGCAACATAATGAGAAACCTAAACTTTTCTAGTTGGAAGAAATCTTCCGAAGTCGGACTGAGAAACAATGTTACGACGAACAAGGGGTGAGTATGGTGCAACTGCATCCTGTGAATAACCTTAAACAATAACACATTAAGATATTTTAGCCAGGACACGGTTGACGAGGTATCAAGGTTGTTCGAGGTATGCAGTCAGGCCAGGCAGATAACCAAGTATTATCGATAAGAGCTTAGTTAGCCATCTGCCAATAGTGGGTAGGTGTAGTTGTCGTTACAAGACAGTGCAGGGTTGGCCAAAAAACTAAGAAGAACTTTATTCGCTATACGGATGCACTGGTCATCGAACCATTAGTTAGACCTTCGAAAGAGTGTTTCTGCGAAGAACATCAACATCAAACAGATTTACCGTTGAGGTTTATCAGTATTGTTTATTGAAAATAAGGATCTGATAGTCGCAAGTCAGTGAAAATATGCCCGACTAGTCTTTTCAGATGCTTAAACTTTACTACTGAAGTAAGAGGAAATAACATGAAATAATTTGTTTGTCCAGGCCAAGAATAAACTCTGGTACAAGAAACTAACCATCGACAGGGTATCCATTTTGCTCAGCAGTTTAAAGTCCACAAAATCAGCCCAATGTCACACTACAACAATTTAGTTTTAACGAGCAGATGCAATTCCGTAGTTAAAGAATTAGCAAAACTGCATGGTGCTTTGGTGTACTGTTTAACAAGCATTTGGCATTCGCATGAATGTTTATTACGCTTGATAGCTTGGAGCTATCAAGCTGACATTTTGGTGAGCTATCATGCTGCAAGTTGCAAGAGTTCGTGTGGATTTGTGTGAAAACATACGTTTACCGACTGCACATCCATATTTTATTGCCCATTTTAAGCGAATTTACTTCAATACTGCGGTTGGTATGGATCACATACCCTTACTTTTCTTTGTACCTTTACTACTTTTCAAGGGCGAAATCTCTCTAAAGAAATGATAAAACTTGTAAATTTTTCAATTCGATTTTCTCCACCTTTCAACGTGATCTGTATCGAGCTCATCCAATCGCTGGCTTGGGTGAAAATCCGCAAAAACTTTTAATGTTTGCTGCTGTCGTGAACTGCACTGATACTAACACCCACTAGGCGACTTACCACAGTACATCAATCTTTATTTAAAAACGACTAACTGACCACCATTGGCCATTTATAACCGACGTTTTTCGCTCTCTGTTTTCCCAGCGCGATAGATTTAGACGCATAGTAAAGGATCTGCCTTCTGACGACCGCTCGTTGGTATGCTATGGGTCTTTCTGGCCTGCTTCTCTGTTTGCATGTTTCATAAAGTCGCATTTTTGTTTTGGTGTGCATGCATTGATTTACTCTCCAATTTGTCATGAATCACTTTTCTTTGCCAAACAGGCCAAAAATTATAGGACAAACCAATCAGAAAACAATTATTTAACGCAGCTGATTCTCTAACATTATTATGTTCGAGAATTATGCTTTGCCTAAATTTATGTCGTTATGATTGAATCACCTTCGGGATTTTGGAACAAGGTTGTTCATTAGATAACTGCAGGTTGTTTGAACAAAGTTTTTGGGCCTAAGAAAATGACTATAGTGGTTGATGACATTGTATTACTTGCATGTAACTGTTGCATGGCGACGTTTGCATGTCGTAATCACTGATAAAAAACAGTCAAACAAATGTCATGGAATCGATTCAATGCTTTAATTCCAAATCACAGTTGCCAGGAGAAAACGGAGTAATACCTCGCAACACAATTTCGCACATCAAAAGGGTAATTTTACATTGGTTTATTTGAGCGAATTATGTGGGAAAACGCCACAAGCAAATCACTTTCCTGATCTGTAATTTGTCTTATTTGTTTTTACACAATGTGATTGCTCGTATTGCTCTCTTCAACCGTACCGTTGTGATTAAGTTGTCTTTTTGTATGTAAGTTACAAAGCTTGGCTTAAGTTTGCTTGCAACACAGCGTAAAGTGCCTGCCTGTTTACCTTCAAGCCTAGTTGTCTTTTTGCTACAAAATTGTGTCGCTATTTTTGAAGACACTACGTGAAAGTGAAGCCATCGTGCAAGACACCACCTTGTTGGTGCATTTCTTTGGCAAAACTGGGAAAAACGATCTTCGTTTCGACGATTTCTATCAGTAAGGACGTCATACGGTACTAAAGTTTAATAGTTGACATATAACATGATTTTTTTGCGACAGATTTATGGACAACTTGCAAACTGAAGTGCTGGAAATGGAGATATCCTTTTTGTGTTCATTTGTGAACTGGTTGGCCACGTCTTCAATGGGTTTTTCTGTGTAAAGGACTTACAGACCTGAAAAGTTATGGTTATTGCCGCTTTTGCTTAAAATTCCCTACTTTTTTAACCACATGGTGACAGGTTTTAGAATAAATCTTAAAAATCCTTGATGGTTACGTCGTTACAGACAGCCGTCAGGTGGGCCAATACCAAGGAGTTGCCCGGTCATATGAATATTGTCACCGTGTAATAAGGCTGTTGAGCCAGTTTCTTCCTTAACACCCATCTTACTTCTTGGCGTATAGCCACGGTATGGCGACAATTTCAGAAACAGAGTTCGCCAGGGTTCTCCTTCGGTTCACGGAGCTTGATGACATCGAGGAACATATCGAGAAAGTGACTGAACGAATTCAAGAGGAAAAGGTGGAAATGCGATCAATTTCAATGTTGTAATTACAAACAATCGTTCTGTGTTGAACAGGGCATCACATTTGAGGAGTTCCGTTCCTTTTTTCAATTCCTCAACAATCTGGAAGACTTTGCGATCGCGATGCAGATGTACACCCTGGCCGGGCGAGCTATTGGTCAAGGTTGGCAATTTGATAAGAAACAATCAAAATCTTTTTATCACCAACATTTATAAACATAAATTACTTCATCTTTGGGTTGTTGGTAACGTATGGTCTATGAACCGGTAAGCAAGGTTTTAATTTTCTAGACGAGTTTAAACGAGCGGTGAAAATATCCACCGGCCACGAATTATCCGAAAACCTGGTAAACACGCTTTTCCAAATCTTCGACAAAGATGGCGACAATAAGCTAAGCCATGTCGAATTCATGGGTGTCATGAAAGATCGCATTCACCGTGGCTTCAGGGTAAGTGATTTTCCTGCATTTGTCGCTTTAGTAAAGGACCGAATGCAGATACCTCGTAACTTAATCGAAAGATTTGCTCACCTTCGGTAGTTCGCCCGCCACAAAGCCTTTGGTAGGTCACGTGACGAAATAGATGTTCGAAGTTTCTGCATTCGGACCAAAGTGTGCTTTTAAATGTCTAACAGCAGTAGTTGTGGTTTAAATGATTCGCTTTGCTGCTAAATGAAGCTTTCGTTTGTTGCCAAATTAATCATCCAATCAACCACGATATAGCAACAAACAAGATTTTGTGTTGTCTGCATTAACTAAACAAACAAGAGTTTTTTGTTTTGTGTTTTCAATTGCTGGCAATTAATTTACGATTGATTGTCTTTGTGTTTCTGCGCGCTGCCAACCCCACAGTTCACAAAGCAAAAGGTGAGAAACTTGCCTGTCGGTATTCGGCCGCCTTGCTCTCTGTAATTTGTTGAATGCCCTGTACGTTGTTGTTTGCCTGTCCTGTCTCTTACACTCTTCTATTTCAGTTGCAACTAAACCAGTGTTTGTGGCATTAACTGCTACCTTGTACCGTACACAAAATTCATCTGTAGATCTTCTTTAGTCACGTATATCGTACAAGACACGAATAAGTAGTGACCACAAGCGGCACGACACACAGAACTGCGATTTTTATCGTGTATATTTCAATGTGAAATCAAAGTGACAGCCAGCACTAAACGTTTAATTTATTGAACTACAGCTTTTCTATAATTTCAAGATTCGAGGGACGCCTTGTTTTTTTGAGCGTTGGAACTGTCCACACTATGCGTGCAAAGCCGAAGTGATATTTTGTATTGCACCACTGCGCGTATGATTCCCATCAATTGTACCAAAAATATCATCCCACTTATAAAGGGTATTCGGTGATGATTACACAACACGTGTTAGCTTTCCAGGTAACCGTTTTCGCCTTCCGCCTGGTGGACCGTGTTGTTTCCCATAGCCTCGTTTTAACACCTGGCCTTAACCTGTGTTTGTTAGGCAGGCATTCCAATCAGGCCAAAATAAATGACATTAGCTCTGACCGGGTTTAACTTCTCTAACTCGTTAGCCAATGTTCGCAGAAACAGGGAGTTGTGCGGAAATTCCGGGGTTTCAAGGGAATGCGACGTTGTATGTCGGCTGAAACCCGAGTTTTCGTTCGTGATCTTGCCACCCACTCGCAAGGCAACAAATACTTCTTGTAGCCAGCCACCGTAGTGCCATGTTCTATGACCCACAAGCCATTAAATTTTTGTACTAAGAACCGCGTATATATTAGCGTTGTCGGTGAAGATCAGCAGCTTATTGATAACTTTCAACTGGTAATCTTTTTATGATTAGAAATATTGTCTTCCAAGTAAGTAATGCGTTGACTTTAATGTCAGGTTGTAAAATCGTACCATTGTTTGGGTTTGGGATTTAGTTTAGAATTTTAAATTTCAACCACATNACGCCTTGTTTTTTGAGCGTTGGAACTGTCCGCACTATGCGTGCAAAGCCGAAGTGATATTTTGTATTGAACCACTGCGCGTATGATTCCCATCAATTGTACCAAAAATATCATCCCACTTATAAAGGGTATACGGTGATGATTACACAACACGTGTTGACTTTCCAGGTAACGGTTTTCGCCTTCCGCCTGGTGGACCGTGTTGTTTCCAATAGCCTCGTTTTAACACCTGGCCTTAACCTGTGTTTGTTAGGCAGGCATTCCAATCAGGCCAAAATAAATGACATTAGCTCTGACCGGGTTTAACTTCTCTAACTCGTTAGCCAATGTTCGCAGAAACAGGGAGTTGTGCGGAAATTCCGGGGTTTCAAGGGAATGCGACGTTGTATGTCGGCTGAAACCCGAGTTTTCGTTCGTGATCTTGCCACCCACTCGCAAGGCAACAAATACTTCTTGTAGCCAGCCACCGTAGTGCCATGTTCTATGACCCACAAGCCATTAAATTTTTGTACTAAGAACCGCGTATATATTAGCGTTGTCGGTGAAGATCAGCAGCTTATTGATAACTTTCAACTGGTAATCTTTTTATGATTAGAAATATTGTCTTCCAAGTAAGTAATGCGTTGACTTTAATGTCAGGTTGTAAAATCGTACCATTGTTTGGGTTTGGGATTTAGTTTAGAATTTTAAATTTCAACCACATCGTTGAAAAGTTTCGGCCTTTCATAAAATTGCCATTGTATTACTATGTCATAGCATTTAACCCATTGCAAAATAGATTACCATTTGAAAATATTTTTCCCGTTTTTTGTGCTTGCTATTTTCCGTTGTTTTCATATTTACTTTAACTGTACTGATTCTCGTGTAAGTTTCTATGTTTTGTAGTTATCCGCATGGCCTGTAGTTAACAACCTTGGTTGCCTTTTGTTTTTATTCTTGTTTATTTCTGTCGGAGTTTCTTTTTGAGTTCTGTCACATTCATATATTTCTTGGTTGAATATTGTGTAAAACGCACGCACTACTAACCATAGCATGCGGGCATGAATTTTACAGTTGATAAGCATGTCGACAAATCGTTTACTCGCATCTAGTTTGTAAAATTTGTCCAATGTGGCCAAGATTGTTGGCAATGAAATGAAATGTTTGTTTACAAATATATGCACTGCTGTTTTATCAATATGACGTTGTTGTTTTTTTAATTATGATTTTTAGGCGGCTTCCGAGAAGCTCCAGCTGTTCCTTTCTTTTTTAATGTGTGAAAAGTATGCTGACCGAATTGAAATTCTAATCACTTAACTTAACAAATTTAGCCGCAACTGCATCTTTTAAAACGGTTTGCAGTATTGGACCGTTTTAGGGTGTGTTTGACTCTACTAAAACGCTGTGTGAAACAAAACAAATAACTGTGCATGTTTGCTGCCTAAACAGTCACATTGGACAAAGACTCTAGCCTGTACAGGATACATGTTCACCCTTGTGTAGCTTTTGCATACATGATGCTCGTGGCGTACCATTAACCCATTTGCTTGTGTTTTTATTGCTTTCTTGCATCACCTGCACAGCTAACCAAGAACGATAATCTGGTGGGATGGAGCGGCTTCAAGCATTGCGTCAAGCACCGATTTGTGCACGAGTAAATGCTACTACTGTTGATGCGGGTTATTCACAGAATCAAAGTGTGTCACTTGATTCCTGCACGTCCAGCCTGTGCTTGCTTGCTTGCACGGTTACTCTGCTTCATATTAATTATTCGTGCTTGTGCTTTCTGCCAAAACTGTTTGTGACAGTAAGACGTCCTTGCCTGTTGTGGTTTTGGTTAAAAATGACGTTTTGCGTTGGTACTCTTTGAAACGAAAGTGATCGACATTTCCAAAGTAACTTCGACCAAACATTTTGAACTTACTATAAGATTTTTAATTTGACCTTAACAATCCTACCAAATCGAACTGCACTGCTAGAGACCCAGCAGTTGTTTGTCAACTTCTGTGTGCATGATAAGTTTCCCAGTGAGCCGAACTTCTTCTGATTTCTTGAAATCAATATTGGTTTTCAAAAAATCCCCGCATGCACCGGCAATTTTGTAGGGGCTCTGTAATAACGAGCGACGTTGACGAGTTCTCTGCACACTAGCAATGTCCTTGATCGTTGAATGGTGACGCGGCGAGAGTACTTGCCGCATTGCCAAAATACCAGTNGTCCTTGCCTGTTGTGGTTTTGGGTAAAAATTACCTTTTGCGTTGGTACACTTTGAAACGAAAGTGATCAACATTTCCAAAGTAACTTCGACCAAACATTTTGAACTTACTATAAGATTTTTAATTTGTCCTAAACAATCCTACCAAATCGAACTGCACTGCTAGAGACCCAGCAGTTGTTTGTCAACTTCTGTGTATGCTACGAGTTTTTGGATTTATAAAAGTGCATGATAAGTTTCCCAGTGAGCCGAACTTCTTCTGATTTCTTTAAATCAACATTGGTTTTCAAAAAATCCCCGCATGCACCGGCTATTTTGTAGGGGCTCTGTAATAACGAGCAGCGTTGACGAGTTCTCTGCACACTGGCAATGTCCTTGATCCTTGAATGGTGACGCGGTGAGAGTACTTGCCGCATTGCCAAAATACCAGTATGGTTTGTTACAGTGGTTGTCACCGCACGTTTCTATCAGAAATTCATATGCACGTACCACTTGTTTTTTCACCGGTTTCTANGAGAGTACTTGCCGCATTGCCAAAATACCAGTATGGTTTGTTACAGTGGTTGTCACCGCACGTTTCTATCAGAAATTCATATGCACGTACCACTTGTTTTTTCACCGGTTTCTAGCACTAACCACTTTGTTTTGTTGTTCTATTGGTGAAGTCTAACCTAATGAAGCATGTCGGATGGAACGGTTATACTCGCTGTGTGCGCCAAAACTTCAAACGGACAAGCACGTGACCTGAACTGACCAATCACAGTTGTTTGTCAACTTTCCATCAACTGTGCATGAAAGTGTGCTGTGACTGAATTCACATTACAGGAATCGAGCAGTGGCGTCGCTAAATAATGGCTAAACCAAAACCTTTTTCCTACAAAGAACAATTGAAATAAAGTTTAAAATTTATTTTTTTTGGTCTATGAGTCTCATTTCAAAAAAGTTATTCGGCGTCGCCACTGAGTTGAACACGATTTTTAATAATTTGCTTGCAGTATTGTTTTGTAAATTTGTATTGTCTGTCTTGTAAGGTTTTATAACAAACTAATGTCTACTTGTAAACATGTCGACCACAAATCAATCTATTACATTTCTGTAGCCTAAGTTTTGAATTTGTTCAATAAAGTTTTTGCGCAAGTAGTGTTTGACACCAATCACCCCCCAACCCTCCAAAAACAGAAATCAACAGATATGTAGGCTTGCTGTGTTTTAGCGCAAATTATGTTCGACACTAATCGTATAGTTTAATGAACTGTTCAAGTCATTCTTGGGCGTTTTAAGGACGCCACCGTTGCGGCAAATAATCATTTTATTGGGTTTTGTTTTTTGAACCGCATGGTCTTGCTGTAGTTTTATATTCTATATGATTAGAATAAAAGTATAAAACCTGTGTTCATATTGCTGCGTTGCGAAACAGCTGAGGACATTATGTCAATTGTACATGATATAAAGAAAACCAATTATTTTTAGCGGTTTTCTGTGTAAGTTTAGTTTTGTGCGGTCCACGGCATTTAATTGTTAGTTGACGGTCTTGCGGTCTTAGTTGATAATGCAGGTGTTTTTTAGGCATTTAATTGTTCTTTATTATGCTTGGACGAATTAGATTAAGGTCATCACTTGCTACATACAAGAACTCAATACTACCGTCCGTAACGACGCCATAACCTTTGTATACCTGAAAGCACCTGAGATTGCCATGACAGGGTCCCGGAAACCCCACACAAGTGTTTTGCACTTCAGGGCAGGTTTTTTGGTTTGTTACCTTATTTAAATAGAATCCTAGGCAAGAAAACAATTAGAATTTGTTTAAAAACCTCAAAGAAACAAAAATTACCTTAAACGAAGACAGCTGTGTAAAGCGTTCTTAGCTACTGCTGAGCTACAGCTGTTATGGGCATTGAAGTCGTAAGTGCGTGATTTAAAACTGTGGATATGTTGGCGTTATCATGAAATTTCCTTGGGTGACGTTTTGTCCGATTTTCGTTTTAAGATTCTGTAACCAACCTGGATTGTTACACATTTATAGTAAACCACACATACAACACATATTTGTTCAGTTTATTGTTGTTCCATTGCTGTCTGATAAGCTTTCGATTAATTATAAGGGGAATTCCCCAACGGAGTCCTACGATCTAAATGCCATGCTTCGTTGATCACTTGTAGTTTTGGGTAAGGATATTATGTTTAGATTTTTTGTTCTATAAATCGCTGAAGAAACAAAACCAGCATAGAAACTGTTTGTCAAAGTCTTTCTGTAGTTTGCAAGCAATAACAGGTTTGTTGAACCATGTGGGTTTTTTTTTTCAGTAACTGTTCCGTCTTACTTAATTGGCGGAGGCTATAGCAGCAGCATTGTATCTCCCAAATGATTTTGAGGAAAGGACGTTTCTTGGATGATTCGTAAACAAGCATAGGACCACAGTTATGCTGAAAACTGCATTTGCACCTTTTCCATGGAGGCTACTATGGACAAAAGCAGTCCGTTCACAAACTTTGAGTACATGTCAATTCCATGTGTCAGATCAACAAACAAACACAAACATGAAAAATACGTTGCATCAAAAAACTGAAAGCTACAACCTACTTTCATGCAAAAACCTTGCACCTGTATCAAAGTTTCATTTACACTTAAACCCAGCAGTATTTGGCCAACAAAGAGGCAGTCCCAAACAATCAAAAAAGTCAAGACCTTTTCTGGTGTCTTTTTATCACAACAAAGAAAATATGAAAGCAAATTTCAAAAAATTTCTGTCTAAGTACTCAATGGCAAGCCTTGTGAACAAGGCTCCGGACAGTGTTAAGCCATATTTGTATCTGGCAAGAGTTGATAAACCGACGGGTACCTTTCTTCTCTACATCCCATGTTTATATGGGATATGCTTTGCAACTCCACCTGGAGAACTGCCAAGTTTATATTATATAGGTAGGTGTAGTAGGCATAGACTCCCCATTTTTCCCAGATCATACAAAAGTCCATGTTTACTCTTAAAAATAAAATTAAGTTTAATCTTGTTGGTCAAGTCTTTGCAGGAAATTATATTAAAGAAGAAAAGACATGTTTTGCAGATATTTTACAATTTGAGAATATAAAACTACAATTTTTTTACACTATGTTGCAGCACTATTTGGTGTCGGATCATTTTTAATGCGGGGAGCCGGTTGTGTTATAAACGACCTTTGGGACAAGGATTTTGATAGGCAAGTTGAGAGAACAAAAAGTAGACCAATTGCTGCTGGAAAAATAAGTGAAAAAAATGCAATCAAATTCCTGGCAGCCCAATTAACACTCTCTCTTGGAATTTTGTTATCACTAAATCCTTTATGGTAAGGATAGTTTTTCATTTCAACGAATCCAAACTTTACTACTAATTCTTAACATTTGTTAACAGAATTTAAATGTTTATGAAAACTGTTTTAAATTTAACTGGATATATGCGCTTTTTAAAGAATACTGTGTGCTGTTGATTTAACTGTGATGACTGTTTTCATTTCAAAGCATACTAATTGGAGTTGCTTCAATGGGTCCTGTAATAGCATATCCACTTGCCAAACGATACACCATGGTACCACAAGCAGCCCTTGGGCTTACATTTAATGTTGGAGCTTTGATGGGTTATGCTGCAGTTGCTCCATCCCCTGACTGGTTGATCATGTTGACTTTGTATGGAAGCTGTTTCATGTGGACAATGTATTATGATACCATTTATGCATTTCAGGTAGCCTATATTTGTGACAATGTGTTAGGGTTTATTTGTTGCATTTTTTCATAAATATCAATTTGATTTTTAGGATGTTGATGATGACCAAAAAGCAGGAGTAAAATCAGTTGCACTGTTGTTCCAGAAATATTCAGATGATCAGTTGCGCGAAATGCCCCTTCATGAAAGGTAGGTTTTTGCTAAATTCTATCTGTAAAGAAGAGTATACATCACTGATTAACTTATGATATAGTGGGTCAGATCATAGGCATCGATCCCTGGGATAGCAGAGGTGGCACCCACCCCACTGGAAATTTCTAGGGTGGCAGTGATTATAAAGTGTAAGCTGCCACCCCAGAATTTTTCGGGATTCTTGTTATATTCTTGCTTGTTGAAAACGTATGTTGCTCATGCGGCCATAGGAAGTGTCTCTTGTGCTACAAGCACCGATAATTTTAGTGATAACAGAGTATAATGACTTTATAAACCAATAGGTGTACGTTGTCCAATTTGATCAGACCGCTTGGTGTGATCATTTTGCCACCCTACGCGAAATAAAAATTGCTGAAAATTCGACGCCTACAGGTCAGGTGACACAATGGTTTATGTCATTTTTCAAGGTTAAAGGAACATTCTAAAAAACAATCCAGAATTCGATTATTTCTATTTATGTGTGGAGGAATGCATATGGCAACGATGGCATTAACTGGGTTTCAAAAATACGTTGATGGGCCATTTTATCTGGCTTTGATTATCACAAGTGTTCACATGTTTTGTCAGGTAAGACTCCACACTTTTTGTCTGTGATCTGTTGCTCTTATGGGTTGTAATCTCATTTTTACCAGGTGGTTGAAGCAGAGGTTGACAGTAAAGAGTTTTGCTGGAATACCTTCAATGAAAATCGTAACATGGGCCTTATCTTGGCATTGGGCATTGTATTGTCAATTTGGATGCAGAAAAAAAAGCCTGATGAGAATGAAAAATTGACTGTAAAAAAGTAAATCGTCATTTTTTGAACACTTGTTTTTATTTCAAAGAAGCTTAACAACAACAACAAAAATATAGAAGAAAATAATAAAGTTTTATGAGAGAACATACTGATATGCAGAAGTCAATGAGGTAAAATATTATGTAATATAGCCATGTACCGGAAAAGTTACAATTGGCAAAAAATGACTTGGACGGATTTATCAACTGATTTTGTAATCATTTGGCACTTGGATTGAACAAGCATTTGTGATGTGTAAAAAGGTTTAAAGCACGCTTAGCAGTATAGGCAAGAACAGTATTAAGATGTGCAGGCAATGAAATGTTTTGCCAGGGCTTTGTGTGGTTAATGCAAATACAGCAGAACTACGAAACTGCAAATGTTAAATATATTCTGGGATTTTACGTCTTTTGGCACTTTTGATTGGTCCCAATGTGGGGTGCTGTGTTCGAGGTGAGGCTGCATTTGTTCCAGATATGTGTAAGTCGGTGTTTAGTTGGTCCTCAAGAGAATAATCTGCATAAAAAGAAGAAAACAAATGTACCTCAAAACCCACTGCACTACAGCCATAGCATAAAATAAAAACAAGCCAATTACAGTTGACAAATTTCTTTACAACAATAATGTTGACAAGCTGTTTCAACCAAAACATGGTTCAAAATAAATTGACAAGTAAAGCTGTTGCTTACAACGGAAAAAGCACATACTACCTTTACAACAGGAAAGGCATCCATATTTGAAAAATCCTTGCATGGTAAACACATTAACAATCGGTCCTTCAAAATCCTAACAAAATCACCATAGGCTTAAAATTAGGAAACAAACAGACCTTTCCGATCCGGTCTTCCACCTTGTGCAGTTGTGCTGAATTGATGATGAATGCTACTTGTTCTTCCCAATCCAGTTCTGCTGGGTTCGCCTTGGTTTCCCTAAATAGTTCGAACAGCCTGTGTTAAGTTTGGAAAGAGGGTTTTTGCAAGATATGTAAACTATCATCCTTAACTTAAGGTAGTACATTAAATGTTAGGTTGTAACATAAATGATAGTTGCCATCAGAAAATATCATTTGCCAGCCTGTCTACAAACAGCATCTTGCTCAAGAGAACAGCATTGGTATTACATTCCCTCCCCATAATTCATGTATTTGATCGTAAATGATGCAATGCTACCTGATTGCTGATGTAAGGAAACTGTTGATTCGTGTAATGTGGTTTTGTTGAAGATTTTTCTGCTTGATGCATCGGGGTTTGTAGAAACTTGTGCAAAGACTTTGGATGGTTTGGAGTTATCTTCGATTTTCCTCCATTGCTTGTAAAGGTTTGCCGGTTTTCACTTGCCCTGTAGGAGGAATATTTTTTTTAAGAAGTTTAAATAAAAACACTTACAACTTGCTTGCTGTCTGGTATAATGAACATAAAAAGATGAGAAGTTGCAGGTCATAACAACAACAGAATTAATCAAAAAAAACATAAAAGATAACAATAAATCTGTTGTTCCCAACCTTGCTATTGTGCAAACAGATTTAATTTTTTCAAAACAAAGCTTTATTATCTCACAAAACTAGTAAGTCAATGAACAGTACCGGCTGTCCCAGAAGGCAATGTGTTGTTTCACTAAGCCAGTACTCGGGAACGTTCGGTCCCCATCACTAGCGTTTCCAACCTTTAAATTAAATTGAGGGTACATGAGGTGTTATCATGCCAATTAAGCTTGATCAAGAAGGTAGTTCAATTTTAACCTTATTTTTTCTTGATTTCTTTTTCTTTTTGCCCAAAATTCCTTGAAAGCTTGACTTTGGAATGTTGACATCTTTTCTGTAGGTATCACTGCAACAAATATATTATGATGAAAATTTAGCAAGCAATTTGATGTGACAAAGAATTTGATTATTCTTACATCACATCATCTGGTGGTTGGTCATCATGCTGAAAATGCATTCGTGAAAATGCTCTGGACATGTGGGGGTTCGATTTTGCATCTGGGTCTAGTTGAGAATCTTTAAAAGCAACAAGTTTTGCTAAAACTTATGTTTAGCATCTTGACTTTTAAATATTTTGACATGTTATTGTGTAATTCATTAATATGTACAAAGTAAGTTGAGTTTTACAATATCCCAAACATAATACTGTACCATAATAATGACTTTTTGCCCTTCGTTCTCTATCCTTTGGTGTCTTAGGTAGTGTGCTAGTATGCTCAAAAGTCTTAAGAAGATTTGAAGAAAGCCCAGTCAAGTCAGAATGTTGGTGTGCGTGGTAATGACCTTGGTTGGCATTTTCAGCGACAGTGGACATGGATGGTTGCACAGAGACATTCTTTCCTGCTTCGCTGTAGTGGGGGTGGGAATTGCTGCCATTGCTCGAGTTCGAATGGTTTGAGTCGAGAGACTCATGCCTTTGTACTCCTACAAAAAACAAAACAATTGTTTGAGGTACATATAAAAGAGATTTTTTGACCAAGAAACTCATTAAGTGCCTTATAAAATCACAAACATATTGGGAACAAATGATAACGACCCAAACATGATAGGGACAAATAGAATACAGGACAACTTTTACTCACTTGAAATAGCAGACTTGTCTGAATCAGCTTTTTTCCCAAACAGACTGGATCGGATTCGTTTAAGCTCTTTCTTGTAGTTAACAAAGTCAGATGTTTGTACCTTTAATCCACAGTAAATATA